>JAJJMA010272182.1:0-10872 GCA_023529015.1 Papaver nudicaule | reverse complement strand
GTTTCAGTTGTGGGGCCTCAGGAGTCGGCACCTTCCTCTTAACACCTTCAGTGACAGCATGAACTGAGGGAAGAGAGCTACATTGCTTGTTGACGAGTCGCTTGCTGGCACGTGTCTCACCACGACTTTCTTCAGCTTTTACAGGCCTGGGCCTTTCTAGTAACGCAGGTGCAGTAGTGGCGGACTTATGGAGCTTGGTGAAATTATTAATATCCAGATTCTCCAATAAGGCCCGATATACTGGTATCATTCCATTGATGCAAAGCTCCACTAACTGCAATTATGTCACGTTTGGATCATTGCAATCCACTGAACGAGTTCTGAACCTCGTCACATAATCATCTGGATGTTCATTGTTTCCCTGATAAAGTCTTCCCAAATCGGAGAGAGTGAGTTGCTCAGACACAAAGAAATACTTCTTGAGGAAAGCATTAACCATCTGGCTCCAGCTGAGGATGTTGTTGGGAGCTAGATTATTATACCAAGTGTACGCCTTTCCCATCAGAGATTTCGAGAATTCTTTGAGACATACAACTTGATTTCTTTCATGTATTCCCAATGATTCTAGGAAGCGAGAGATATGTTCTCGGGCATTCCCAATACCATTATACATCGAGAATGAAGGCGTGACATATCCTTCAGGAAGAGACTCACGTTGAATTTCAATTGGATATGGAGGTTGATGACGATGAAACAAATCTGAATTCTCCATGCTCTGAGCTTGCAAGAGATTCTGTAAATCTTCACGAGTAACAAAGTTGTGTTGAAAACCCGTGCTTGGCTCACGTGTGGTGTGGACACGAGTGTCTTGATCATCAGGAATAACATGAATCTGAGAAGGACCCGCCCTGTTGGAATGAGCTAGGGGATCTGCACGTGCAAACCCTGAGTTTGTTGGAGGCATCAGCTTATCTGAAAGTGTCCTCAAGCAAGTCAGCAACTCCATCTGGGTTTTCACCATATTATTCTGACTTAAAGCTAAATCTTGTTGGGTCTTCATGAGATCCATGATGCTAGGTGAGTCTTCAGTACTCCTCGTTTCTCCTGTGCGGGGCCCGAAGAGAAAAACTTCTGTGCGGCTTGAGATAGGAGTGTAAGGAGTATGAGAGATAGTGGTAGTGGTAGTCCCCACCATATGAGATAGGGGGGACGTGGTATTGGATAGGATAGGCGTGGTGGAGCCCACCAGAGGAGATGACACGCCCAAGGGAGAATTGGATAAGGTTGATCCTATCTGGGTTGAGGCAGACACAAAATTAGGGTTTTGAGTAGTGATAGGGTTCACGTTTTTCATGGTGGGGCCAGCAGAGGCCATGACGCCACTAACCCTAGGATTTGTAGCCCCACTCATAACGGATGAGCTTGTGGGACCACTGGTGATATTTGGAGAATTAGTATTCTCTGAACTCTGCCTCCTGGTTTCAACCATATTTTCTTACAACTGAGATAATGACCTCCCACTGTGGTCGCCAAATGTTTTAGGTGTAAAACAATAAAGAGAATCTGAGGGGTAAAGTGTGAAGTATGATGATGTAATAAAAGATTGTAATGGTATTCGAGAGGTCAAGATCGAACAAGACTCGCCTAAACCAAGAAATGGTCGTTCGAGTATTGCTTCAGTTACAAGAAGAGGATATAGGGTTGGTTTAGGGAGGGAAGCATAGAAAGATGAGATCAGAGAATTGTTATGATTTTCTGTGATGTTGAGATTGATATTGCTAAAAGAATGGATATTCAAATCTTACTAGATATTAAATGCTGAATGAGAAGAGTTAATCAATTATCGATAAGATTGATTGATTGAACTTGCACTGAATTAAACTGTTTGTTCTTGCTGAACTTGAACTGTTTTTCCAAACTGGTCGAGTGACCTATTTATAGTAATAGCAATCCTAACTGATCTAGTAAGAAGTGGAAGAAGTGGAAGAGTGGGAGTGAGGAGTGAGTGGGGTCAGTTGTTAAGAGTCTTTCGCCTAATAATAGGGAAGACTAACAACCCACTACTTTATCCCATCTTTCCAGCAACGTTCACACGACCTAGTGTCTTTCCCGTTGAGTGATTGAGCCTTTGCAATCACACGTGCCGTAGACCGCCAAACCAAAACCCTAAAGAATATCCCCCCATGCAACTAATCTTGATTCTCGTAAGATTTGTTAAATATTTGTTAAGTCAAAGATGACTAGGTGCAAGTCGTACCAATTACTGGTAAACACAGGACTTTGCAATAAGATAGAGATTTAAGCGATAAGCTTGAATATCTCTTTGAGATTTGGTCTAAGGATTGAGCCGGGCAATCGCCATTTAGACCAATGAGATAAGTCTAAGGGTTGAGCTAGCAACCGCCATTTAGACTGCTAAGATAAGATAAGTCCAAGGATTGAGCTATGCAATCGCCGTTTAGACTGAGAGGATTTCAGCAACTCTCTGTGGCAATAGTCAAGTGAATACGACTTTCGATTTGCCATAAATATGAGAAATTGGCTTGTGGCATGTAATGCACCAATTCTCTGAGTAATGAAGACATATGAATGTCCAAAATAATATAAGTAATAGCCATGAGCCATGATTAAGAATTATAGCACTGATTTATAGAAGCAAGTCCATAATCAGGAAAAACAGACGAATGGTGCTATCACAGCGTAGCCATCATGAAGAATGCATAAGCATTGCCAATCCAAGACCTAAAGATAGGCCACAATAATAATAATAAGCCATGTTACATGGCATAATAATCCTATTAGGAAGTTAGGCATAGGACATAAAAGGATAAGTCATAACATTACCTTATTTCCAGATTTATGTACAGCTTGCACGACGTCTATTCATAAAATCGCCCAGGCCAGCCTATATTCGGTAAAATCCCGAAATTTTAGTATGTTATAGAGGACTCACAGAGGAAAAACTTTCGTGAAGGAAGCACCCCCTAATTGTTCACGGATTGGGCTGTAAAAATCGTCCATTAAAGAAATACGTGAGCTGCCAGATTTCCGAACTCGATTAGGAAACTAGAGTATTATGGACTCAATAAAATCCATAATCCTCTAGGATTTGGATAAGTAGGACCCATAAATAGAGGGGAGGCTAGGGAAAGATATACCCTAGCCCTAAGAGAGCAAAGATAGCCGTGAGGGAGAGGAAGGCCATGGACCTCCATGAGTACAAGCGAGAGGAAGCCATAAGGCCTCCACAAACTAGGCGAGGGAAAGCCATAAGTCCCCCATAATTTAGGCTAGGCATGGCCATAAGGCCTCCAAATATTTGGCCAAGGCACGGTTGTGGGGCTCCAAAGATTTGGCCAAGGGATGACACGGGCATCCAAAGACTTTGGCCAAAGAGTAGCCGCGGATACCCAAAGATTAAGCAAGGGAGATGTCGTGGGCATCCAAGAAGATGGCGGGAAGGTGGCGTGGATACCCAAATAGTTTGGCCAAGGCATAACCTTGGGCCTCCAAACAGTGTATATCCAATAATTTGGCCAAGGAATGGCCGTGTATATCCAGTAATCAGGCCAAGGAATGGCCGTGTATATCCAGTAATCAGGCCAAGGAATGGCCGTGTATATCCAATAATCAGGCCAAGGAATGGCCGTATATATCCAAGGGCCAAGGCAAGCTAATGATCGTGTATATCCAAGGTTAGGGCAAGCTAAAGGCGTGGATATCCAAAGGCTAAGGCAGGGAAAGGCCGTGGGCCTCCAAGAATTAGCCAAAGCATGGCCGTGGGCATCCAAAGGCCATGGCAAGCCAATAGTCGTGGATACCCAAAGTTAGGCCAAGGAGTGGCCGTGGGCATCCAAATGCCAAGAAAAGCCAATGGACGTGGATATCCAAAGCTAGGGCAAGCTAAAGGCGTGGATATCCAAAGGATAAGGTAGGGATGGCCGTGGGCATCCAAAATCAGGCCAAGGAGGTGGCGTGGGCACCCAAGGCTAAGGTAAGCTAGTGAACGTGGATACCCAAAGGCTAGGGCAAGGGAATGGTCGTGGACACCCAAAAGCTAGGCCAAGGAGTGGCCGTGGGCATCCAAAGGCCAAGGCCAAGGTAACGGCGTGAAATGCCTAGGGTTTGGCTCAAGCATGAGCTAGGCTAATGCGCATGCGTAGGTATTTTTATGTATAGTCTAGGGATATGGACCATGCTACTAGGCTAGGGTCGTGAGATATTAAAATATGGCTAATGGCAACCAAATATCTTATCCCTATTGTAAAAATAAATTCATACCTTATCTTGAGCTATTCCAGGATGCCAAAAATTGATGCAAAATTACTCCTGTGACCTCCTCGCCAAAAACCACCATCAACACCAGTACACCAGATAAAAACACTGATAAGTCTATCTTTGAAATTGGGTCTTCCTCACTTTCTGACGAAGTATTAAAACCCAAACTACAAGATACCTTACCATTTAGCCTCTCTGATGATTCTGACTCAGAAGCTGAAAGAGAAGCTGAAAAGGAAAGCTCTGGACTCGTTAATCACATGAATTTTCAATCTTCTGAGATTACACGTCTAAAGCACAAGGTTAATCGACTTATCAATCATATATCCATGATGACCTCTTATTCCTGTTCCAAAACTGCTCCTAGTGAGGAATCAAAACATGAATCGATCTCTCTCATGGTATGTGAAATAATAACGGAATTGAAAGGAGATATTGCACTCGTAAAAGATGAAATACATAAATATTTTATGTTTCAAACAATTCCTGCATTTGTTGGCAATATTGCAACTGTTCCTATGCAAAAATCCAAGAACGTTGTGAATTCTGTCACCAACGTAAAAAACTCTAAAGATGCATCTATGATCTGTCAAATTTACAAAACGAATAAAACTATTCGGACAAGACATATTGAGACTAAGAAATTTTTTCAACATTCTCAGAGTTCTGGAAATCATCGTTTCAACAAATCTGTTGAAAAAACACAACATTGGGTTCCCAAGAGGAAGATACATTCTGTCAACAATCAAGATAAGGGAATAAAAGTACTGCAAGATGATGCTTTGAGTAAACTGGTTACTCAATTTCAGAACATCCTCGACAAAATAAAGCAAGGTCCTTCAAAGCATAAAGATCTCATTAACACGAGTCAGAAGGAGCAGAAATTCTCAGGTAACTTCTCAACCATTGAATCTTACTTTGATGATAGCAACTTCTATGACAAATTCTCAAAAGGAAGAGAGACTACATGGATGACACAAGGCGAGTGGGAAAACACTCGCCATAACACCTAAAAGTGTTATGAGTTGCCACCCTTATCTATGTACTGTCTAGATAAGAGTGAAGTAATTGTTCGTATGAACAATAAGAGGACAGTACACCACAAGGTTTAATTTTTCTTATCTCACTACTGTGCTATTATGTCTTTTTGATAAATAAAAGTGGGATCCTAGTATTTAAAGCAATAAACCTTATAGGAAATTTCTTGAAACCAATAATAAGACATAAAATTGTTGAGCCATGCTCCAAAAAAACTACTCTGAGTCACATATTGTTGACAATATCAGAGGTTGTCTTATAGCACAACTTCAAACGTGCTTTCACATCCAATGAGAGTCCAAAATGTAATGACTCGATGTGAATATCAATACTTTAAAATTGCTACCTCCAGCGCCTCTCCTTGCCTCCGGCTCCCAAGGCAAGAGTCGAGAACATGATCCATGAGAGTAACTGAGAGTGTAAGCTGAAAAGCCATGAAAAACAATTCATGATGTTGATTTTAAACTTATCTTTTCATTGGTCACATAAGGAATTAAACATGTGTCTATTGCCAATATTTTGGGTAAACGCTAATTCTATCATCATGGGCATGCACACTCATCTCGAGTCCTTATTTTTTGTGAAATAATGAAAAGGAGAAATCCTTGCTCAGAGAAAAGTCTTAGACTCTAATGTCATCACATAATCCGTTATATCGGTATTCCAGTAATTACACGAACGAGAAAACTCGTTTCGGAAACTGACTTTCTTATACAGTTTAAGACTGTATTAACTTCCTTTTTATCTCAAAGAGACCGTATATATATATATATATATATATATATATCACACCCTAAAAGACTTGAAATCGCTTTCAAGCACAATTACATATCTTCTCGAAGTGTCACACGAGAAATATGGATAACGCAAACTATGAAAGAACTTCTAACACTGAAACGTGACATACCTGTTATGAAGAATGAACTCACCAATTTAAAAGGTGATGTGAAAAATCTGCTTGATTATATCTCACCTATTAATGGTGATGATTTAGAAAAGAATTTCGAAAACCTAAAGACAAATGATAATGAAGGTTCGATAGCTCCTGAAGAAGATACTGACTCTGATAACTAGGTCAGTTTTTGATTAGCATAGTTAACTCCTTATTAAAAAGCTTTTGTATTTTCCTTAGGGTTTGGGTAATTACTATGCTAGAAGTAGTCATCTTTTGATTTAAGCATGATTTACTTGTGCTACTTCCATGTTTTCTTTTCATCAATTAATTGAGGTTATTAAATTAAAATCTTAATTGATGATTGCAATGCTAGATCTTAATTGATTATCTATATGAATGTATTGCATAAATCGTGAACTTGTTTTTTTAGCCATACCACCCGTTCGGGTAAAGCAGTTCATGAAGAACTATCAAAATCCATGCTTCTGACTCTTATGGCTAAGGGGAGACAATTTTGATAAAGAGGAACCTCGTAGGATACAATGTTGAACTCCGATGGATTAAATGTTGTACCTTTAATTCTTAGTCTTACAACCACTAGGAAGGGGTAACCTAATGTTTTCTCTAAAGGCGATGGTAGACCGAAACTCTCTGAGAAAGTAGGAAGATTAAACCTTGAATTCCTATTTGACCGTAACTGGCTCGGAAAGAAAAACATAATTACAATTTTACTTGTGAAATTGTACTTCACCCTAGAATTTATTCCAAATCCTTGCTTGGGAATGTCGTCGCGTTGTTCCTTATGGAGTGACACATAATGGGGGAGAGTTCTTTTGAACTTGTGCTTCATGGTAATATCATTTTGGGGTGTGCGTCTGTGGAATTTGCGAGAGAATTGCATCTTTTTATCTCTCGTTTCAGGTATGTTTACCTTTGTCTACATTGATTATTGCTGTTTTATGAGGATTCCTATATTTCTTGTTCCTTTGTCTATTTTATGACAAAAATGGGGAGAAATTTTGTAAGAAGTGGGAGTAAAATCTTTCTATCTACTACGACAATTGTCTACAGCATTGTCATAGGGGGAGTAAAACCGATGTGCTTGTCAAGTCAAAGCAAAAGTTAGTGTATTGAGTAAGGGGGAGAACATATCATATTGTGTAGTATCTTTAAGCATCGATGCAATATGCTTACAAGTTTTATATACTACTCAATTGCATAACAAACTCTTGTTGGACTATGTCCTTCTAGAACCAAGATGTGTGGTATCTTTGAAGTTTGTTATCTCTACCTTGAATCTTCACTTGCAGGAACACTCTTATTTGAAGACGCTGAAGATTACAAGAAGATCAAGTACATTATGGTTAGGGCTAAAAGATTTTACTTTTTGAATCCATATGTAAGATTGGTTTTGTCACTAAAATTGACAAAGGGGGAGATTGTTAGAGCATTGCTCGGTTACCCACTGATATTGCTATCTCAAGTCAGTTGTTAAGTTTAGTTGACAAAAACACAATCCTTGATAACTTTACTCTACAACCTCGGAGTAGGATAGTTTTAGGTAATCGAGACGAAGACCGCTGAAGATGAAGAACGAAGCTTACTACTTGATAAATCATAACGTCCTCGCTAAAGGTTAGAAAGGTTTTTCCTTTCCATGTTTCGTATTTGCCATTTCTATCATATCAATAGTCTATGATGTTGTTTATAAGATCCAAAAGTATTTTAGGATTCTTCGCCTTTGCATTTGTCACATCCGTGATATTATGTATAGGTAGAGTATGTTGAATTGTCTCTTGAAATGACCTCAACGGTGAATGCGTACATGAACACGTACATGTATTGCTTAAGGCATTCCTGAGAACGAGCGGGTCTGTATGAACGCGTACTTACGAGTTCACAGACTTCTCCTGAACTCCAATTGACATCTCTATGAACGCTTTCATGAACGCGTACATATAAGCCATTGAAAACTTCCAACTTTCATATCTTGAAGTTTTCGGTCTAGACATGATTAGTTATCGGACTTGTCATTACTTGGCCCATGGGAATTCAACTACTTAATCCAAGCGATGTTCAAACATGATTTGGACCAGAATTCGCAAACCTTCAATCAAGGTTGAGTCCTCTTTAACTATTGGCCTTGTCCAAAGTTAGAAGAAGATTGAGAATGAGTATTCAAGATATGGATTTTCCTAGTTCCAGAACTTGCTTGAGCCTTACTCAAGGTTGCTTAATTTTCAAGCAAAGCCTCCCTTGGTGATCACTATAAATAAATGACCTTCTGCAAGATACAATCTCAATCCTCTACATATCTGTGTATCCTTGCATAAAGGTTGGTCGTCATCTCGAAGTCCTTTTGGACTACGACTATTGAAAGACTTCACTTGAGGATCGTGAAGCATAGGTCGGAAGTAAAATTCTTGATCCTGTACCTTGGGTCGATTGAATATTTTCAATCTTATCACGACCAAGATTTGATAGAAACTTCATAAGGTAGATCTTGAATCGTAAACCCTAGAAGTTCCTTAACGCATATTCACGAACTAGGTTTAATACTAAGTTCATCTATCTTTAAGAGGTAAAGTTGTTTAGGCTAGATCAATAAGCCTTATTCAACAAAACATATTTCCATTAACCTTGACTTTAAGTCTAAAGGAAATCACAATCGTATTCTTGTTTAATTACTTGGATAATTTTAGGCGTCCTGTTAGAGGAGGGTAGCGCTAGTCTTCACGAAGGGAAGTGGAGCAACTCCTAGGCCTGTAAAGGACGTCAGCTAGGGGAATCAAGTACGTAGGTTTCTGCGGGAGCCAAGAGACGTGGGAGCACATTGGTAGCTGAATTTCTTGTAAGGTGAATTCAGTCTCGATACATTCCAGTCCGAAGTCTGAGAGTAGGCTAGCGTTTGTATTCGGTTAATACTGAGGGTGTTCACATCTGGACGAGGTCCCGGGGTTTTTCTGCTAGGTTTGCAGTTTCCTCGTTAACAAAATTCTGGTGTCTTGCATTACTTTTCCCTTCCGCATCATATTGTCTCTGATCTATATAATAGAAGTAATTGCAAGTTTGTTGATTCATAACCTTTGAGTGAATCCATCTCTGTTGAGATCTACAAGAACCACGTTCTTGTTAGGGTTCGGTTCTCTGAACTATACTCAGGTTGTTGTTTGAATATTGATTTGTGAGATCGTTCAAACAACTGTAATCAACTAGGTTCACGAAAACTAAAAATTGGTTGTGTATCTCGGTATCCCCTCTTTTTCAGGAAATTGTCATCATCACCCAGTTGCAAATTATAACAAACAATTCAGTAGATCATCAGAAGTGAAGATGAGAAAACGTGCAAACCTATTAGAACAAGTTTGGAAATGTAGATCTACTACTAATAACATTCTGAATTCATGTCGCATAGAGTAATAATACGTACAGTAAGATTATTCTAGATGTGCTTCGTGGTGTATCTTTATGCTTTTGGGTAAGATCTACCTAGTTATAATATGAATCTGAATGTTTCAGTTAAGCGCCGAAAATCATTCATAAATCAAGAATCACTAGAGTTGTAACCAACTATCCCAAAATTCAGATGATCAATCAGAACATACAAATCGAAAAAACAAAGAGTGCATGAATATGAAATTATATTCATCTTTCACGGGCTATAATCACCAGACCTGGAAAATAAACTCGAAAATCAGTTGCAAAAGAAGAGCTTGTTATGCTTGCATGATGAACAAAGTAAGTATATGTTTAGTTTTCCATAGATAAGAGATTACCCTAGATTTGAAAGACAAACCAAAATCAGTTGCAAAAGAAGAACTTGTTGTGCTTGGTAAATGAACCAAGAAAGTATTTGGTTAGTATTACAAGGATGATAGAAAATTCAAGACATGATAGTTGAACACATCGGCGTGTATCAGCCCAAGAGCTTCGCTTGACTCTAGGGTTTCGTTTAAACGAGGAAGGTGAAATACACCTTATGCACCAAAAACGTGTGCCATACTTATATCAATGACTCGCTTGACTTCAGGGTTGTCCACAAAAACTATAATCCCAAGAGCGCGAATATCATGAAACATAAACTTAAGAGTAGAGATTATTCTTGTTACCTTCAGGGTTTAATTTATTTTCTTCCTTCTTGGATTTTGGAGGACAAACTAGGGGCCTCAACAATAAAGTACGTTTTTTGAAGGATTAATGCTACTCTTTAGGGAAATTATTGAAAAACAATACGAGTATTATTTATGTTCTTATGTATTTCACTTTGCATTTTTTTTTTGATCTGGATGTTTTTATTATTTTTTATTTTTTTATGGTTTTCAGTTTTGTGTGTGTAATACTTAGTAGTATTATTCCTTTTCTTGTTAATTTTCGGGTATCCTTCATTTGGTTTTCATTTATTCATTTACTGCAAGATTGCCTCCATCATTTGTACTTACTTTATTGACTGCGCCAACAAAATTATAGTCTTGCCTAATTCATAAAAAGGAAATGATTCATTAAGAATGCAAAGGAATAACATAGTTCAAGTCATTCAAAACACAAGCTGAAATAAATCTTAGCATAGTAGATTGCCATAACCCAGCATGTTTTGGCCGACTATCCATCTGCTTATTACATAGCCTGTTAATTTATTTGACAGACCAACTACTAAAACAACTAAGAGCAAATCTAATGTCCTTAATGATGTTTTGGTTCTCTCTTGACAGTTAGCTTGCATC
>JAJJMA010272171.1:0-10520 GCA_023529015.1 Papaver nudicaule | reverse complement strand
TTCATTAGATTTAGTTTTTCTTCTTATATCTAAGTTTATTTGAATACTACTTATTCGCTTGGGTGATCAGTATTTACATCGAATGGTTTGGCTAACTAATAGCTAATGTCATGAGATATACCTAATATATATTATTATTTTATTTTCTTGATTTTGTAGATTTTATTACCGAAAAGATAAAATCTTTCCATTGTAGCAACGTGGCACTATAAAATCAATGGTGATACAGATATACCTAATATATATTATTATTTTATTTTCTTGATTTTGTAGATTTTATTACCGAAAAGATAAAATCTTTCCATTGTAGCAACGTGGCACTATAAAATCAATGGTGATACAAATCTGATGATACACCTTCCAAGGGATAACAGGGGCGTTCATCCACATTTTGTACTTTGTTGATTCTTTTTGTTTATCAAATATCTTAACTTAATCTCAGTTATTATATACATGTGTACACGATCCACTAATTTTGATATTTCATTTTTTTTTCTTTTTGCGTGCAAGTAACTCACCTATCCAAGAGTACACGAACAAGAGACATCGATTTTTCGATATTGGGTCTCAGATGATCGAGCGGCCGGCGCACTTTAAGAATCCCTTGTGGGAATACACAGTAAATTCAGTGGTATCCTTTTTCTCTCTTGTTATTTTGTTTTCTTCTTTATATCACGTCAATTTTGTAGGTGATCAAGTTAAAATTAGTTTGATCTCTTTCATTCACTAATATTTTTCATAGAGAAAGAAAAATAAAATCCATCAAAAGATGGTTTATGGTTCTTATTCCCACTAATGAAACCGTAAAACAGTTTCTATTCCACTAATGAAACTGTAATCACCATAATTCGGTGTTGTTTTGGACTTGATTGTCGTTACATAATGAATCACATGCATGGTTGTAGACAACCTGCGGCCAATTATTTTGGTATCTTTGTCAATTGGACATTGATCGTGTATTCATTGGTTTATATTCCATACAAAAAAACCATTTATCAACCACAACGTGGATTTCTCTCCACAATGATTAACGATAATGATTTCTTTATTTTTCTTAATACGAATCATAAATACCAATCAAAATTGGGATTCTCTATCAATCTTAGCATGAGAAATCGTTATTTTGGCAACACCAATAAAACGAGGAATAGCTCCATTCTTAAGGGATATTAAACATTTCTTTTAATTTTATTTTTCCTCGTGATAATGATCTCCAAAATTTGTAACCATTCCACTTGTAGATGGAATACGGTAGGATACAAAATATCAATGGGTGTGCACCCGGCTTTTTAGCCAACATCGTTAGTCCTTTGGTGACTTAATTTATCTTGATATAAATCCCTTTTGATAAAACAAGTGTCCATAATTTCATTTAATGAATATCCTGTCGGCGTTATAGGTCATTGGAGAATTATTGACTTGTAAATTTTACATGCTTTTATCTATAACCAATATAAACAAAATTTGGTTCGAAAAGCAATCCTCGGTTGATTGTAAAAATGTACGTCTAGATGACTACAATTTTTTTTATGACGTAATGACTCTTGGTTCGCATCTGTGGTATATTAAAACCCAGAAATTATGAGTATATGTCCTCGAGTTAATTGGATAATACTTTACGAAACCTGATTTTCTATATGAGTTAAAATTTGTTCCGCCATGATCAGGGGGGAGAATATACACGCTACTAAAAGTAGTTGTCAATTAACTTGAAAGTTATATAAATTTTTCTTCCAATATGATCAAATCTTGAAAGGCTGCCATTTTTTTTTAAGATAAGGCGTGAAATAACTCATTTAGCTTTTCTATAAGCTTAGGCCATTTGAAATGGCAAATCCAGTCACATCTAGCATGTAGCGTTTTAGAAGAGGCTACAGATAGTGCTCCAATAGAGTCTATCATAATACAATCCGCATTCTCAAAATTAATATCTCTAAGCTCGTTTGAAGAGGAGGAGATTATAATGCCCTTGGGCACTGGTACCAGTAATTTGAATTTTTCAAAGTATGCATACACTAGAGAATTGTGTGGATCGTAACAAAAATTGTCAAATATTCATTTACAGAAGCTTCTGTAATAATAAATCTCTGCAGATAAATATCGACATATGTGATTGGTTGGCATACTATCCAACCAAATTAGGTTGGATACTATAATTCTCGATTGACACTATTCTGGATCCATGACTTAGCACTTAAAATTGCCAAGCCTGTAAAAATTATAGGTTGTGTTAGTCACAAAGTGCAAAGAGAGAATTAGAATCGTTCTAAACGATTTGAGGGTTGTGTTTTTCTTTCTCAAACCCTAGGATTGTTCAATAATATTTAGTTCTCCATATAAATGCATTTGGCGTGGTAGTCCTCGAATGACTCATATTGCATTTACAAAATAAATGTGGTCGGAGAACATTTTTTTTCGTATTTGTAATTCTTCATGAATTCAAATTGTATTTAGGCAGCTACCTGAATCGGTCATATCAGGTATAACAATCCTCAAAGTGTTTTTCGAAAAAGACCAAAATCCGGATTGGTTGATTATATCAACTTTATAGGTCTCATGAAGAGTCCTGAAAAACACTAAAATCCACGTTTTTAGCAGCATAAATCTCGTTTTTCATTAATGCAGTTTAAGAGTTGCTTGCATAAAACTCGTTTAACGAACTAGAATTTTAATTTTGATGCTGATTTTGTGTAATACTCATATAGTTGAGTTAGCATCCAAAATTAGTCAAAAGTTGTACTCTTTTCCCTTCGTTTCAGGTTTTGTCCCGTGTGGTTTCCTGACAAGGTTTTAATGAGGCAACATCTCGTTGATTTTATATGAAAGTTTATATGAAAGTTTTTATTTTGATGCTCATTTATGGAATACTCATGTAGTTGAGTTAGCATACGTAAATACGTCCAAAGTTGTACTCTTTTCCCTTCGTTTTAGGTTTTGTCCCATGTGGTTTTCCTGACAAGGTTTTTAATGAGGCAACATCCCGTTGACGTGAGATTTTTCTTTTCAAAATGTTGATATTGTGCTCTTTTTCCTTCGTCCAAATTTTGTCCCATTGGGTTTTATTGGCAAGGTTTTAGTGAGGCAATTTATTTCAACATGGTGGTCATCCAAGGGGGAGTTGTATAATTTCGGTTATTTGGTGGATGTCCACCATTATCTAGGTCATTTTGATTAGACCAAATCAACTTAAGCTTCTGCTTAGGCATTTGGATGTCCTTTTGATCCCCCTACGGAGTATCCATTCACTTATTGTAATGTATTCATATCTTGGCTATTTGGTGGAGAAAAACCATCAACCCATTTCTGCAAATCATCTCGAGAAGCTAGCAATCCATGACACAAGTTCCTAATGTGTTGACGAAGAACGAAGACGCGCAAGAGTATTATTCGAAGACAATACCGCTTGAGTAACGCTAATGACGAGTTCATCAACTAACATATTTCTTCACGAAAAGCACAGTAATCTTCTGCATTCAAGAATCTCATTTCTTCACGAAAAGCACAGTAATCTTCTGCATTCAAGAATCTCGTACGTCAGAACTGGAACGTCTCAAGTCAAAGATTTGCAAACCAAGATTTGATTGAAGTACTCATCAGGGGGAGAGCCATCATCAAAGGCGTATTTACAGGACTATACATGCTGTACTCTTTTTCCTTTGTCAAGGTTTTGTCCCACTGGGTTTTCCTTGTCTAGGTTTTAACGAGGCAAAATATGCGTGTCCAATACTGATTTAAGTCATGCATTTTCAGGTTTTTCTCTTTTGAGTTTTCCTGGAATATTCATAGTGACTTAGACACAGTGGTCATCAGGGGGAGTGTTATAAACGTGTATTGCACGGGCAGTATCTAAGGGAAATCTAGGGTTAGACGTTTATTACTAAGATGCCCTCGTGTCTACTCCTCTATAAATAGAGGCTTAATTCTTGTATTCTACATACATATTGAATAAGAGTTCCCTCCTTCTTTCTTGTATTCTACATACATATTGAATAAGAGTTCCCTCCTTCTCCCTCTCTATTTTGTATCTCTCTCTATTTCACACTAAAATTGACATCTAGATTCTTTTTGCTCTCAGAACCGAAATTTCCCTTTCCCACAATTCTCGGTGCTTCGTATACAGTCCGGCAAGTGAAGAGGTACTCATTAACAACTCTCTCTCTCTCTAACCTAATAGTTTCATTAGGGTTAAGAATCCAGGATCAGTTTTTGTTTGGGAAAAACCAAATAGAATTTGTAAGAACTTAGAGAAATCAGGATTTTGTGGGATTTCGATATTATGAAAATGTTGCGTTGCATTAGGTTTTAGCAGGGTTTTTCATTTCCATCATACATGTCTTAAGCATGTCATCTTTTGTTGTTTAATGAAACATCTTGGTCATGCTTAGTATGTGTTTGCTTATATTCTTCGAAGAAGTGATTATTCTAAAGTGATGTGTAATCTTCCCAGTAACACAAAATAGTTCTTAGGTAAGATGGTTGATTATAATTACTAGAACCTGTCTCTCTCTGTAATGAGTTGGCTCAAATCTTGAAACTATTTGTGCTTGAGTTGGTTATAGCATGTTCAGTGTTGGTAGCACAGCAGATTATCTTATAGACATTGAAACTAATGCAATTACTTTTTCTTAAAGGGGTTTGTATTAAATCAAGGGCTTAGGGTTTTATCTATCCACTGTTCAATTTTTAGGCATGTTAAAATTGTTCAGTTTGTGATTTATTCATTTAGAATTCTTCATTTTTAGATTACCAAATTATTGGTTGAATATGAGGTAGTGGATTTTGTTAAAAAATTGAATATATAACATGGCTTTTGATGGATTTCTTGTCATATTTTGTTTGAAGTTGAGTGTTAGGAAGTTAAGTTGTTGATGATATTATTTGTAGGCTGTAGACTTGTCGGTGCAATATGCTTTAACATTTAGGATACGAAAAGGGTCCATATTGTAGTTTGAGTCATGCTGATTGTTTATTTGATTGATTATAATTTATCACTGCTTCGTATTACTGTTCCAATAGAAGTAGAATGTGCAGAATTTCTTCTTCTCATTGCTGTTTTTTTAATTATGTGATTCCAGCTTCTGGTGCAACACATAGTTTTATTTTTGAACATTTTTATGGCTTGTTTCGCTTTCTTGTTAAGGCTGTCATATATATGTAAAACCTGTAATGAATATCTATTTCTGCTATTTTTAGGTTTCATGGAAGGGGGTGAGAATTTGTTAGGAGCTATTTATGAAGAGGAAAGTCTAGAAGATTACCAGGATGCGGATATGCTTGATTCAGAGACACTAGAAGAAGGGGAGTGTAGGATACAAATTGGAAGTTTGAAATTGACTGAGGATAGTAACTTAGAGGAAGGAGAGTTCACGGGGAACATTGGAGACTTAGGTCTGGCAGAAATGGGAAGCTGGGGTGACATTACAGAAAATCAAGCATCTCGTAGCAAATCCAGCAAACGCAAGGCAAGGAAAAAGAATAAGAATAAGAACAAGAAGACATGTCCTTCCCTAGCTATCCAAAACATGAACAAGTAAGCTTACCGTTAAATTAATTCTGATTGTTTTCTTTTTCTTCGTTTACTTTCAAGCTCCTGATGTCACAGGATTACTAATTTAGTTTATTTACCATATATTCACTTTGTGAAACTAAGTCAAATATCCTATCATCAATAGCCTAGATGAAGGTCTCCAGGGAACCATCTTTGAACTCTGATAACAATGATGAATTAATTTGTTTTTTATGTGTAAACATCACTGCACATAATCTCTAATGTTAAAGGAAAGGTTAAAATATGACCATATACATAATCTTTGAGAACCTTTCCCACTCTGCTGTTGATTTAATGGGAGTAACAAATTTGTAGAGAAAAGATAAAGAACAAGTTTTGTTGTCGTCTATATAAATACTTTGATTAAATCGAAAAGGAAATAGATTTATCTTCCGGTTAGAGAGGTAGTTAGTTGCTCTTTTTTATTTTACCTTTTCTGTGTTAGCGGTTGGATCTTTTAATTTCGTATAATACTGACTTAGTTCTGATTAGGTTTGGTATTTCTGTGTTTGTAGGTTCGTTATGGATACTTGTAGACACTTGAAGGAGAGAAAAACTTATCTAATATGGAATGCTGTGGGTATTCTTGGTGTCTCTGCTCTGAGCGATATTGTCAATGAGGTGAAATTTGTTTCTTCTTTCATATATCTCTGCTCTGTGGATATTCCTTTTGAGTGACATTTTCTCGGAATAACTATTTAGATTAATCTTTAACAGTTCTGTCTATCCTGCTAATAGCCCCATCAGTCCTGATCAAGTTAAAACTATATCGTGGTATACTTTAGCTTAAGTTATTTTCCACCTGTTTAAAGAAATTATTTTCCACGATAGGACAATAGTCTATATTCATGGTTAGCAAAGATTTTTGATTTTTGTACCAAGTTCAGCGGTGTACTTGTTTTAAATTTGATGTATGCTTGCATTAGATCAAGATCTTTCATTGGTAAAGACAAGATTTTTGATAGTTAATTCACAGTGTGCTTTATGATTGTAGTTTTTTAGAAAGAGATCTTTGACAACATCCTTAGGGTAAGATAATTTATTTTGCTGATATATTCACACTGGTTAGCAGGTTTGTACACAGATGCAAGGAATGAATGGTGTTAAACATGGTACGTCAATGTCTGTCATTGAGCTGAAAGCTCTAAAGATGTTTTAAGTCTATTTGTTGCGCGTCACTGTTGGTTTTTCATCCATTAACTACTTTCTGGTGTTATTATAGACTATAGACTATCATTTGGAAACTTTGTAGTCAAGATTGGATTTTGTATCTAGGAGCTGTAGACTAGAGAATTCACCTGGATGCTGTTTCAAAACCAAACGTGTTATACAACACGTTTTAACAATAGGATTCAGAGAAATTCCTGAACAACAAACTGGAGTTTCACCACGCTCTCGACATGTAAGCATAGTTATGCAAGTTGAACATGAATTGAAGAAACCATGGTACAAGAAGGAACACGAGAAAGAAGTGCAAATGTAAAGATAAGACCTTATTTGTTGTTGCAGAACCTAGAGTGGTTGAGAAGTAAAAGAGTAGAGAAGGAAGAATCTTTCTTACCAACTCAGCTGAATGTGCTACTTTCTGTTTGATTACCTATTTTTACGATATTATCCAGATAAAAACAATTATTTGTCACTATTCTGTCAGAATCTCCTTGGAATCTGTAAATTGAAATTTTAAACTTGCAGGTGGATGCAATTCAGGCATGTGGAGGTCAGATGACTGTTGATGGAAAGCGTCGTCGCTATGGTGGTGGCATATTATGGGGCATTCTGAAGAAACGTGACCCTAATGCTTACAAAGAGATAATGTCCAAGGGCAAGGAAATTGAGGTTTGACTAAAATATATTTGCCATACATTTTCCTTCTCCAGGCCCGTAAGCATTTTTAAATTTTATTTCATGTTCATGAGTTCATTCTAATTTTTTTTGGATTGCCATCTCTTTTCTCCATTGTAGAAGCAATTCAAACAACGTGCCCTGCAGGAATCATACCCATCTTCCCAAGTGACTGTGCAATCCTTAACTGTTGATCCAATGGTTAACCATAGCACATCAGATGGCTCTGCCTTTGCACCTCCTCTAAGCAGCAGAACCAATCCTTCTAATACAAAAACAGGGCGTGTATCTGTTATGAATAGAATTCGGGTGCCTGTAACTTATGATGACTTGCTTGTAGTCTTGTAGTCTTGTAGAAGAAGTGAACTGCCTATATGAGTGTAAAAAGTGTTGTTTTAGTTTTGTCGATGTCATCTCTTCTCTGTGAAATCTGTTGTTTTTACCTCGGGGAACAAATCATATACTCCTTCTTTATTAGAAAGTGGAAAAAGTTCTCTCAAACGGAAGGCATGCTTTTGATGCCATAATAATTTTGAATCACTCCTAGATGTGGAAGAGTGATAGCAATAGAAGAACAGAATTCGATCACATGTATATGAACTATGAAAAAGGAATCGGTTTTGAATATCAATACAAGTCGTTGTTTTCATGAATATTACATGAAAACAGCCCTATTAGTTTAGACTTTAGAATCAGATGCGAACTAATATGGCCCAGATTCTTTACCCGATACCCGGACCAACCCAGCTTACCCACACTTGCGGTCCTGACAATTTGAATTCTCACTAAAGTATACTGTACAGTATTACACAGAAAAACTCCGCCATTTCCAGAAGAAGCGAAGAGAAAGAAACAATGAAGAGCAGAAAACCCATGAGCATGATGCAGCTCAAGCTCTCTGTTCCTGCTCAAGAAACCCCTGTAACCAACTTCTTGTAAGTTCAAAAGGTTACATTTTTTTTTTTTGATTTTTTTTTGTTGGTGTTTTGCAGAACTGCTAGTGGAACATTTCAAGATGGAGATCTATTGTTAAATCAGAAAGGACTTAGATTGATCTCTGAAGAAAATGAAACGACTTGGGTAAGTCAAAATTAGTCAATGCTCAAGATTTTTAGGTCAAACTTGGGGTTTTAATCGTGGTTTTTGTAATGTAATATTCGTGGGTTTTGTTTTAAATTTTGAGTAGAAATCAGATGCGAAAGAGTTTGATATACAATTCGTGTTGGAAGATTTGGAGACAATCAAAGTTATAGGGAAAGGAAGTGGAGGAGTTGTACAACTTGTTCGGCATAAATGGGTTGGTACATTGTTTGCTCTTAAGGTATGTAGTGTTGCTCTCGATCGCCTCCTTTTGTATCTTTTCCGTTTAATATCGTTTTCGTGTTTGTATGGCATATATGTTTTTGATTGTGTATACAAAGATGGAAAGGAGTAAATGAATGGCGCATGATAAATGTGAATGCATTTAATTGTGATGTGTTTATGAGTTATGACCACTAGTTTAATCAATGAGACTAAATGGGTTGTGCTTAGTTAACCATTGGTGTCGGACTAATTATTTCGGGAGCATTGAATACAGTTATGAGAAGAGAGGTTTGATAGAGTGTTTTAATTGAAGTCATGGGGTT
This sequence comes from Papaver nudicaule, assembly GCA_023529015.1. Classification (NCBI taxonomy): domain Eukaryota; kingdom Viridiplantae; phylum Streptophyta; class Magnoliopsida; order Ranunculales; family Papaveraceae; genus Papaver; species Papaver nudicaule. The sequence goes on along the minus strand of JAJJMA010272171.1, from coordinate 1,502 downwards.
GAATGCAGGTAATCCAGATGAATATACAAGAGGAGGTTCGTAAACAAATTGTTCAAGAGGTTAAAATAAATCAAGCGTCACAGTGTCCTCATGTTGTTGTGTGTTACCATTCATTCTACCACAATGGAGTTATTTCGTTGGTGCTTGAATATATGGACCGTGGGTCTCTAGTTGATATAATCAAGCAAGTGAAAACAATCCTTGAACCTTATCTTGCAGTTGTTTGTAAGCAGGTAACTAGAGTACTCGTTTAGGTTCAACATGCACTTTTTTTATTCTGGAAGCGATGAAGTTCTTGAAAACTGTTAGAAGGCACCTTCTTCGTACTAACTGCCGTTTTCTTTTTCCAGGTTTTACAAGGACTTGTTTACTTGCATAATGAAAGGCATGTGATTCATAGGGATATAAAGCCCTCAAACTTGTTGGTAAATCAGAAAGGTGAAGTAAAGATAACTGATTTTGGTGTGAGTGCGATGCTTGCTAGCTCTAAGGGTCAGCGAGATACATTTGTTGGAACTTATAACTATATGTCGGTATGTTCCGTATCTGTTCGTATATTTGTTATTGACAATTTTATTTTAAACTAGGACCTCCACAGCATGTTAAAACAGTCCCAGGGCATTTAGCTATACAATTTCCATCACTAACTTTTACATGATGAAACTTGATGCTCGAAACTCCCTTCCGAAGGAAAATGTCGCTTACCATTTCTGTAGCGTCCTTTATTTCTTGTGTTTGACCTCCCCACCAAAATCTATTCTGGTTGCTTTTTAGATAGTTCCTTGGAAAGATGCACTGGCCAATATCCAACACCTTATAATAGTACCCCACCAATTTCCAGTGTATTAGTCCAAATCTGTCTCTCCTGTGTTCCAGTTGCGAAAATCTGAAATTAAATGATGTCACGCATTTGGTTTTTATGTTTTGTGTAACATGTTATAGACATCGTTGTTCTTCACGTTGTACATAAAACTGTTTGGCACCGACTCATCTATAGTTGTCTTGTTGGTTTACTGTGGACATTTGGTGAACATTAGCTTGTTTGCTGGTTTTCTTTGTGGCAATTTGGTCAGCTTAGTAGAAATCTTTGCACGATACTTGTATGGATACGCATGTTCATTTTGCAACAGATGTATTCCGTAGTATCTTTTAATGGATTTGCATTCTTGACAACAAATAGAAAAATATAAAAGGGTGAATTTTATGAACAGTGATAATCTTGGAGCAATTTCCAAATACTAACTTGATTTGAGCTTTGCAGTATGCAAAACTTACTTTTAGCATTTTATGTTTCAGCCTGAGAGGATTAGTGGAAGTACTTACGATTACAGTTGCGACATCTGGAGTTTGGGCATGGTAATACTCGAGTGTGCCATAGGCCGTTTTCCTTACATACAATCTGAAGAACAATGTTCTCCGATGTTTTACGAGCTTTTGCAAGCTATTGTTGGAAAGCCACCACCTTGTGCTCCACCAGATCAGTTTTCACCTGAGTTCTGTTC
>JAJJMA010272153.1:0-18702 GCA_023529015.1 Papaver nudicaule | reverse complement strand
CGAGACATAGTTTTTTAGAGGGGTCCCTCGGCTGCGTACTTCGTTCCTTATTTTTCGGAACGAGGCAGCTGCCTCGGGGTTCCATCTTCCTCTATAGGTAGATGTTAATCCCATTTATCGTCCCCTAGGCGTCCGAGAACATGGAGTCCTCATTGCCATTTGGTAGCGGGTACGATTGTATCGCTGGCTTATGTAGCCTTGATTCAAGGTATCCGCTGCTAACGGGGTGTCTTGTGGGTAGAGGACCGTGCCATATAAGTCGTAGGGCCCTTACGATTTATATGAGCATCGGCTCTGTGCCTGCTAAGCGAGGTCTTTTTTGTTGGCGTTTTTGCCTCAGCGTTACAGCCTTTTTGTTTGTTTGGCGTTTTTGCCTCGGCGTTACAGCCTTTTTGTTTGTTTGGCGTTTTTGCCTCGGCGTTACAGCCTTTTTGTTTTGGAGTTTGGTTCGGCGCTTTCGTCATAAAATTTTCTCTTATTCCAAGGATACATAGTACACTATTTTACGTGTAATACTTCCTTATGTATTTTGCGTTCCACGCGTTGCCGAGTCCGAGGCCATCTTTTTCGTCAATTAGTTTGTACGCCCCTTTTCCTGCCTTTTGCTTGATTGTGTATGGTCCTTCCCAAACTGGTTCCAGCTTTCCCGCATTTCCTTTTTGATAAGGAGGTATTTCTCGTAATACGAGTTCGCCAGGCTAAAATTCTCGCTCAATTACTTTTTTATTGTATCCTCTGGCAGCCCCTTTCTGGTAGTTAATGATGTGCTGTCGCGCTTCCTCCCTTTCTTATTCGAGATCATCCAATTTTGCGTATATTAGATCTGCCGATAAGTTCTGTTCCCATGCCTTGTATTTATCTGTTGGTATCATTATCTCTGTAGGCAGTACTGCTTCGGTCCCATATGTTAAGTGAAAAGGAGTCATTCCTGTTGCTCGTCTTTGTGAGGTTCGAAATGCCCATAGTACGTTATGCAAATGTTCGCACCACTGCTTCTTGTGTGGCAATACTCGCTTTTTCAGGTTGTCTCCTATGGTTTTGTTTGTTGCCTCGGCCTGTCCGTTACTTTGGGGGTAGATTGGCGTCGAGGTACCGAGCCTTACGTTGTATTGATTTAGAAGTTCTTTAACTTCGGCACTGAGGAATTCTTGGGCGTTATCCGAAACTATCTCCGCAGGTACTCCGAAACGACAGAATATATTCTCCCAGAAGAAGGTGAATACTTCTTTTCCTGTGTGGCTTCGCAAGGCTTTAGCTTCGATCCATTTGGAGAAGTAGTCAGTTGCAACTATGATGTATCTTCGTTGCCCCGTTCCTGGAATGAATGGACCGACAATGTCTACCCCCCATTTGGTGAATGGCCAGGGGCTTAAGACTGAGTTCAGGTTTGTTGCTGGCGCGTGGATTCGCTTAGCAAATCTTTGGCATGGATCACATTTTTGCGAGATGTTCTTTGCATCGGCATGCATATATGGCCAATAGTACCCTTGGGCTTTTGTTCGCTGCGCTAGTGCTCTTGCACCGCTGTGGGTACCTGCTTCGCCGCTATGCAGCTCTTTCATTAGTGCAATTCCGTCTACTCGGTGCACACACCTTAACAATGGTCCCAAGAAGGACTGTCGGTGTAAGACTCCGCCTATGAGTCGGTAGTTAACAGATCTACTAATCACTTTGTGTGCTTCTAGCGGGTTGCTTGGTAATTCTTTGTTTTCCAAGTACTTTCGTATGGGAGTTCTCCAATCGTCGTGTTCTTCTTGGATGGCCATCACCAGTTCTCCTTCTTCGGCTGCTATCGATGATTGTTTCACTCTTCCGATTTCGATGGAAATTATGCTTTTATCTGTTACCTTAGAGGCGATGAACGCCAGAGCATCTGCGTGCCTATTGTCTTTTCTGCAAATGTGTCGTATTTTGAGATGCGGAATTTTCGACATGAGCCTTCTTGCTAACTTCTTATACTTAGATAACAAATCATTAGACTGGTAACTCCCGTCTAGCTGTCGTACGACCAGTTGCGAGTCCGTTGTGATTCTTGCTTCCTGGATTTCCATGCTAATCATGCGTTTTAAAGTATGAATCAGTGCTTCATATTCTGTTTCGTTGTTGGTTGCTTCGAACTCCAACCGAAGTGCAAAGACAGTGCGCTCTCCTTCGGGTGATGTAAAGACTATGCCAATACCTCGGCCATCACTGTTTACCGATCCATCAATGAAAATTTCCCATCTTCGAGGATGGGACTGTTCTAGTAGGTCTTCGGGACCATCATCATCTTCGATCCCCAATATTGGTTCATCTTCGTAATCTTCTTCTATTGGAAACTCAGCCAAGAAGTCTGCGATGATCTGGGATTTTAATGTCGTTCTGATTTCATACTCCACGTCATATTGTCCAATTTGAGCGTTCCATCTCGCGATTCTTCCTGCTGCCTGGAGATTTTTCAGAATGGACTCGATTGGTGTTTTCGTTAGCACAATTATTTTGTGGGCTTGAAAGTAAGTCCGAAGCTTTTGCGTTGCTACTACTAGCGCGAGAATTAGCTGTTCCAATTTGGTGTAATTCTTCTCGGCTGGAAAAAGAGTCCCACTGATATAGTACACTGGTTTCTCTTCTTCTTTGGTTGTTACAAGCACTGCACTGATGGCGTCTTTGCTCGCGGCTATGTATAATTTCAAATTCTCGTCCTTCTCTGGGCGCTGCAGGGCTGGTAAGCTTGCTAGGTAAGTTTTGATTCCTTGAAAAGCGGCCTCCCTTTCATCGGTCCACACGAATTGTTCTCCCTTTTTCAGAATGCTAAAGAAGTCTTTACATCGATCCGAGGATCGTGCGATAAATCTGCTAAGAGCAGCCAATCTCCCATTTAGAGCTTGCACCTCCTTTATGGTTGTTGGCGAAGGCATTTCTCGGATTGCTTGCACCTTTAGTGGATCTGCTTCGATGCCAGTTTTTGTGACTATGTATCCCAAGAATTTTCCAGAAGTCACTCCGAAGATGCACTTTGCTGGGTTTATTTTCATGTTAATCTGTCGCATCTTTTCCAGTATTTCTCGAAGGTCTTTCACGTGGGTGCCGGCTTTTTTGCTTTTGACAAGCATGTCGTCTACGTAAGCTTCGACAGTCTTTTTTAGCCAAGGACGAAAGATATTCTCCATGGCCTTTTGATAAGTGGCACCGGCGTTCTTTAACCCGAATGGCATTCTGGTGTAGCAGTATAGCCCGTTGGATGTTAAGAACGCCGTATGCTTTTGATCTTCTTCCGCCAATGGAATCTGGTTGTAGCCAGAATAACCATCCATGAAACTTAGCAATTCATGTCCGGCAGTTGCGTCAACCATTTGGTTTATGCTAGGCAAAGGATGGGGATCCTTGGGGCACGCCTTGTTTAAGTTGCTGAAGTCGATGCATATGCGTACTCCTTTGTTTTTCTTTGGTACAATGACCATGTTGGATATCCAATCTGCGTATTGTATTTTTTTGATAATTCCTGTTTCAATCATCTTATTTAACTCTAATTCGACCGCGGTCTGGTAGACGTCTGCTAACTTTCGAGGCCTCTGCTTGAATGGTCGCACCGAAGGGTTTATATCTAGGCGATGGCAAGCCAAGCTGGGGTCTATTCCTGGCATCTCACTCATTTTCCAAGCGAAGACATCAGCATATTCTTTTAGTAAATCTTCTAACTCGCCTCACTGCTCTTTTGACATTAACGTTCCAATTTTTACAATCTTCGGCTCTTCACTGGTTCCGATATTTATCTCTTCGGTAGGCTCTGTTGGGGTGAAGTTCGGAGTGTCGTCGTTCATGGCACTGGGATCCTTCGGTGCTTCTTTCGTGATTATCTTTTTGCCTTGTATTATTTGATTAATTTCCTCATGAATCATTTTCTCCTTTTGCTGCTTGTATCTTTCTCTTCGGTTACGCCGCGCATGTTTTATTTGGTCGACGTCTTTTTCGTGACATGATTTGGACTCCGAGCCCTCGCCCTTGATCTCACCAATGCCTTTGGGAGTTGGAAATCTGAGTTTCTGGTGTAATGTAGAGGGTACCCCTAAGATCCCATGCAACCATGGTCGTCCCAGGATTGCATTGTATGGTGATTCTATGTCCAGGACACAGAATGTTGTCTTTAGCTCCATTGAGGCTACATACACTGGTAGTGAGATATCTCCCTTTGGTTTTGACGCTCTTCCATTGAACCCGTAGATGGTGTAGTCCGAGGGTATCAATGGAGTGTTCGAGAAATATTCCCTGTATGCCATTCCGAATAATACATCTACCGCTTCCTGGATCAATCAGAATTCTTGGTACTGTTGCCTTGTTTATGTTTACCGTTATCACCAAGGGATTATTGCTTGGGCCATCTTCGGGAAGATCTGCTGCCGAATAAGATATCGGTTTTAATTGCCATGACTCGAATTTTCTTGCTTCGGTGACAATCATTATTTCTTTCCCATCTTTGTCTCTTTTGTGAATTCTTCCACCAAGACAGCTACTTCTTGAGCTGATGCTCTCCCTTGTATGAATCATTGAACTGCAATGGGCGTCTTGCATTGGCACTTCGTTTTGCGATTTTATTTGGACAACCTGCTCCATAGTCCTTACTTGCTGCCTCGGTGTCTGGTCCGATTCTGAGGTCATTTTTTGTTCACCTGTCAAGAAACAAAAAACCCGTAAGGTCCAAGGCGGCTAGCGCAGTGTACTTTGTCGGCCATGTAAATCTACTCTGCAACTAAGTTTTTCAGGCGAAATTTAATATGTCGTATTTGCCCCTTTTAGGCGTATTCCTAACTTCTTATTCTGTCCTTTAGCTCAAATCGTCCCCTTTTCATCTGGGTCTGTTTATTGGAATTTTATTTCCAAATATAGCATAAAAATGGGAAAACCCTAAAATGAATTTTTATGTACAGCAGGAAATTTTTGAGAATCCTAAAATGGATTTTTACATATATTACGAGCTTTGAAAACCCTAAAATGGATTCCTATAAATAACATTAGTTTTGAAAACCCTAAAATGGATTTCTATATGTATTATGAATTTTGAAAACCCTAGAATGGATTTCAGGAATCAGTACGATTTTGCAATTTGTTTGTATTCTATGCTGCAAAAAGTTTTGAAGCGAAAATTAACTGCCTCTTTCGAAGATTGACTTCATCATACCGAGGTTTTAAGAACTTTTTAATGGATGATTTTATCATCTGATGCTATGCTCAAAAAACTCTGTAAACACGCCAAAGCCTTTAAGGTCTTATGGATGCTTAAGGTATAGGAGCTGTTTTTCAGAAATCTAACTTTTGAAAATCTTTTGAGAAGATTAGAAAGAAATATAACAACAAAAAATTTGAAAACCCGAAAAATCACAGGCAAACCCTAAGTTGTTTTAATCATCCCTGTTTCTAGCGCCAAACTGTACGAGTAGAAAATCTGCATAGGTACTCAAGGTACCACATCCATCAGATCTACTCATACATACAGTATTTAGTTGTGGTTTAGTAGTCCGAAGACAACAAGAACTGCATCGAAGATGCTTTGAACAGTAAATAAAGACCAAATAAAGCTATAAAGACTAAATATAAGAACCCTTATGTATTTCAATGCTGAGATTACATGAATAAAACCCTAAGGAACCGGAGGAGATTACAAACCTAATCTCTCTCCTGCTACTTAGGCTCAACCCAAAGAGAATCCAACCCTTACAACGTTTTCCAAGCTCGCCTTATATAGGACGAGCTTGGGTGGTTTACAGCTAATAAGGACAAAGGACTCAATCGTGGTGATGTCAGTATCTGTCGAGTAAGGCGGTTTACGCTCCGAGGCTGAATCCTGGGCTTCGGTCCTTCGACGTAGTCTGAACCCTTTTACTCCGAGTCTTTACTTCGCTTGTATATAACTGTTTCTTCTTTAGGTTAGTCCGAGCTTTCGCTGTTGACTCTCTCGGCATGGTTATACTTCCTGGATGCGAGACACGTGGTCCGACGGGTTTTACCCCCTACACAAACACTAAACCTGGAAATTTCATATTCAAAATGTATCGTTCAAAATGGCATTTACAATAGTATGAAAATCAGAAAAGAGCTAGATTGGCTGAAAAAAAAGTATCAACTCGTTCAAAGAAGGACTAAAAAGTTTTAACCTTTCTCCTCAAAAAAAAAAAATAAATATCAGAGAGTACTGGGCTTTAAGAGACATGACTATAAAGCCCATTCGAAAGGGGACTAAACTAACATTCCTAATTTCCTACTTTCTCCTACTCTCCTACTCTCCTTGTTTCCTCTCCTTGGTGCATAGGAACTAGGAAGAGCCGAAGAAGAAAATGAAGTCAAAAACCCTCTCTCTCGGTTTTGACGACGAAGAGAAAATCCATCGACGACAGTTATTTTAGCTGACATGGATGATTATGACTTGGAACTGGATGAGATGGAACTAGTTGCCGCTACCGCTGGATATTATCATTATTGTAATATGGAGAAGCCACTCCCTCGCAATCCAACACATGGTAAATCCGAATTTATGGATGAAATACTGAATGCTGAAGAAAATCGATGTCGCGAGATGTTTCGGATGGATAAACATGTTTTTCACAAGCTGTGTGACATGTTGAGACGAAGAGACCTGTTACGTGATACACACGGAGTCAAAATAGAGGAACAGGTTGGAATATTCTTGAACATTATTGGACATAATGAACGTAATAGAGTTATCCAAGAAAGATTTCAACACTCTGGCGAAACCATTAGCCGATATTTTAATAATGCATTAAAGGCAATCAAGTCATTGTTCCGTGAATTCTTACAGCCCCCAGAGCCAGCCACTCCCACAGAAATCCTCGGCAGTACAAGATTCTACCCATATTTTACCTAGTTTTTTTTGGGGACTATGGTTATTTAATGAGGGCTGTGGTCCTCCAAAAATCGTTATGGTTTCCCTCTTTGTACCGTGACGACTTCTGAAAATCGTCACGGTTTTTGCTTTTTACTGTGACGATTTTTGGAGGACAACAGTCCCCATTAAATCATCACAGCCCCCAAAAAAACCAGGATATTTTAAGGACTGTATTGGAGTAATAGATGGCATGCACATCCCTGCACATGTGATAGCGAAAGATCAACCTCGGTTCCGTAACAGGAAGGGTGTTTTAACGCAAAATGTATTGGCTGCTTGCACGTTAGACCTGCAGTTTATTTTTGTATATCCTGGTTGGGAGGGTTCGGCTGAAGATTCACGGGTATTAAGAGCAGTTCTTAATGACCCAGATCAGAATTTCCCACAGATACCTGAAGGCAAATACTACCTTGTTGATGGAGGATATACACAAATATGACGGGATTCATAGCACCATATCAAGGATTTCGTTACCACCTTCATGAATTTAAAGGTGCTAATCAACAACCAAAAAATGCTCAGGAATTGTTTAATCATCGGCATGCATCACTACGATATGCAATCCAGCAATGTACGGACCTGCTTCAAACACGTTTCCCTGTCCTCAAACTGGCTCCTCCTTACGCATTTCATATCCAAAGGGATTTGATTATTGCAGCATGTGTTTTACATAACTTCATTCGACGCGAGGAAAGAAATGACTGGTTATTTCTTAACTCCCAAATTAAGGCTGCGGCAGAAGTGTCTGAGCCAGATGATCAGCCTGAGGCATTATCCGCATCCATGGTACAAGAACAAGAAGCTTTTTTATTTCGACACTCAATTGCAGCATCGATGTGGAAGAATTTCCTCAATGAATGGGATGCATGGTGAGCATAGAGTAGGCCAGGGGATTAATGCCCAATTTCAAGGGATTGTACAATGTGAGACATGGTGAGCATAGATTTGGTCTAGGTGTAAAACAAGTTGAGATTGTCAAACTTTTATGGGTTGAGTTGTTTTGTCACTCCCCAAAAAAATGCTACTCCCTCCGTCCCATTTTAAATGACCGCTTTGATTAAGTCAAAAAAATAAGGAGACCAAATGAATTTTCTATTTTACCCTTATTAAATATAAAGAAAATAATTGAATTTCTATTTTTAAGTAGAAAATAATAAATAGAAAACATATGATTTTATTTTTGAAAAACTATAAAAGGTAAAAAAATCCAAATATTGTCAGAAGAATATATATTCATTAATTTATTTCCATTTTATATAGATATTTTTTAAGGGTATATCTGCGAGTTTGTTGAAAAAATACAGATATAATTAGAAGCTGGCCACATTTTTGAGACAAATGAAAATAGAAATTAGGACATTTAAACTGGGACAGAGGGAGTAATTCATTTTAATTAACTTAAAAAAAATAAAAAAAAAAAGAAAATAAAAAATCTCTACCCCATTTACTAAGAACCGTGTTTTTGGCCCTACCCAAAAATTCATTTGCCTCCCCCACATTTCCAAAATAGGGTCACCCGGGCATAATCTGGCTATCCCTTAATATTTTTTTAAATGCTAATCTACCCTTTGACTGATTAAGGCTTAATTTATGATTAGCACTACTAATAGTAATTAGTAGAAATAATTAGGTTAAATTAAATCTTAACTAAAAAATCTGGTTTTTAGTTTTGAGTTTTGGGTTATGGTGGTATTGAGTAGAAGAGAAAAAACTAGGTTTTGGGCGATTTGAAGACCAAAATCGACAATATTAGGTTGTTGGGTGTGTTTCCATCTTGTATACCTTCCCCATCATGATTAATCTTGTTTGTGTAGGTTGAATCCAACAAATAGAACCAAAAATCACCATTTTTCCTTCGATTTTCGAAACCAGAAGAAGTTTCGGCCCAGAAAAACTCCAAAACCAGAAAGCCGAAACTGACCACTCAAGAACATCTCGGCTCACTCGAGTAATCTTCTAACCACGCCGAAACTAGTTAGCCCTGTTGGCAAGTTGTCGACCACCCAGTAGTTTCGGCTCAGAGTTTTAAATTTCGATTCAGTCGAAACTTGTCTAACAAATGGTCAGTGAGGCCTGTTGTTTCGGCCCATAGGTTGAAATTATCGTGTGAGCCGAGACAGTTTCGGCCCAGGTTTATAATGTATCCTGTGAGCCGAAACTGGTTCTGTGGAGCCAAATAAAAAACCTAATTTAAAATTCTTCCGCGGGCGTTGCCCCCTGAACCCCCTATGTTCTGGTGTTGAAAATATTCCATCGACATCGATACTAAATGACAGCTAACCCATATGTTTCGGCCAATTAAAAAAAAAAAAAACTTTGGGCCGAGACAACCAGGCCCACGTGGCACCTAAACTAAGGGTTTCAGCTCAAAAATATTACAAATTTTTCTGAGCCGAGATGTTCTTCAGTTGCAGAGAAGAACATCAGTTGAATATTTCTGAGCCGAAACAGTTTCGGCTCTAGATCTAGAATACTTTTGTGAGCCGAAACTCGTTCTGTTTTCGAAAAACAAAGAGGAAGTCATCGATTCTAGGGGTTTCTAACAATCAAATTCACAAAAAATACTAGGGGTATCTGTGAAATACCTTCCTAGACGCATTTCAAGCTGTTTTTGTTGAGATTCAATTCCATTAGGGGGATTAATTCTTTAGATTGAGGTCTATAGTTTTCAACTTCAAAATGTGGATTTCTACTCATTTTTCTTGATTCTAATGTTTAGATTTGTTTTGATTCGAATGTTGCTACTAGTTTTGATTATCGCTACTAGTTTTCATTTGTTTTAATTTGATTTTAGAGTTTATTGATTTTTGAGAAGTAGAGGAGGAGAAGAAGAGAAGAAGATGAAGAGAGAGATGGATTTTTTTAAAAATGTTTTGTATTTTTGAATTAGGTATATATAGGATAGTTTATGTTTTGGATTAAAATTAGGATTAGTGGAGGACAAATTGGTAATCTCACGTTTTTAGAGGATAACCTAGACTTTTTCGCTATTTTGTCTTATACTGGGAGGCAAATGAATTTTTTGGTATGGCTAAAAACACGGTTCTTTACTAAGAGCATCTCCAACAGTGGGTGGAGGTCTTAATTTTTATTGCCACATAAGATCTAAGACTCAATATCTTGAAAGTAAATCTCCAATAGTAGGGTTTTTGAGTTTAAGGGTGATGACATGGATTACAAAAGGTGTTAGAGAAAGTCTTAACTAGACTTTCGAAATGACCCTCAATTTTATTTTATTTTCCTTCAATAATTATTTTAAATTAAATTAAATGGCTAAGATCTTATCCACATAAGATATCCTAAAGGTTATAACATCTACAGTTGGAGATTGTTCACTAATTTTTAGGTTAATCCACAAAAACTTTTCAAAATAAAGGTCTAAATAAGATATCCACATAGGAATTTTTCCACCCACTATTGGAGATGCTCTAAGTTATCATCATCTCATTGGATCTTACGTCAAATCTAGTCATACAGATACACGTTACCAAATTTCACATGTGACTCTACTTAATCGACATACACGTGTTTTTATCAGTACCCGAACCCTCGGAATATCTTACTATTTCATTGGTCACTACATCAAACTAGCTACTCTTGTCAAATGCCAAAAACACTCAGCAGAAAGAAGGCTAGGTGGCAGTAAGCTACAGACTAAAACAAAGGTATATATGTACCTTGCTAAAAGATGTCCAGAATAGAAAAAGTATCACTGATTTTCATTTTCATACTTATTGTGAAGATTTTTCTTAGGGTTTTAGGAAATCAGATAAAATGCAGAGATTGGCGAGAAGTAAAGCTCCTAAACAAGCTATTAATTGGCTATGTTCTTCACTCAACCAATCAAGGTATATCTATATAGTGTACAAACCGTGATTCTTGATTGTCATTTTTATTCTTCTGATGAAAATCTAGATGTGGGTTTGTTAATTTGTTTAAAATAAATTCTGGGTTTGATCTTGATTGTTAAATTGGTTCAGTTTTTTTGTCTTTGATTTTGTGCTTTTTATAGATTTTCTTTCATTTTAGATTAGTGGGGCGTGGTTATAGAATCCTAACCTGTTTGTGTTATGTACTATCTCATTTGATAATCGGTTTCTTTTGGCTCATGTTGGTTTACTTGGTAGATCAAAGGATTAGAAAACTATGGAATTGCAACTGGTGAGGCTCAAACTAAGCCAAATAATCTAGGATATAGAGCCATGGTTAGGCTTTTGCTTATCCGTTCATAAGTTGTTAAGAATGGTATCGTGAAAGTTTAAAACATTTAGAACTGAATGATGGAATTCCTGCTGTCTGATGAAGGATGACATTCCTTCCTCTATAATGTTCACAAGTTTATAGGCATGATATATGAGTTAAACTCCATTTCAGATCTTTACAAACACCATCGTTTGCTACCTTAGATGCTGAAGGGATCTCAGGCTCTCAGCCTGCTGAAGTTAGCAATTTGGGTATGTTAAGAGTTACACTTGATTTTATTTCATGAGTGAAGTGACGTGTTAATGTTAAATGTCTTGAACACTACATGTTTGTTATACGCAGTCCAAGGTAGCTGGACAAAGACATCCAACTGGAGTACAGTAGTGGATCCGTTAAATGGAGAACCATTCATTAAAGTTGCTGATGTAGATGAAACTGGACTGCAGGTATATAACCATTGTATCGTTCTTCTTTAATGGTGTTTATGTTATCTCAGTTGGTAAACATGGTTCACATTGTAAAACTACCTACAATTTTTCTTTTGTTATGTAACTGGTTGGATTTATTTTGTTGTAGCCATTTGTGGAGAGCTTATCTAAGTGTCCCAAACATGGTCTTCACAATCCTTATAAATCTCCAGAAAGGTTGGAATCTTTGCATCTCAAATCTAATGTATATCAGTACTTGTTAGTCATTTAACTGCCTTCTAACACCGTCTGATTTTTTCCAGATATCTTATGTTTGGAGACATATCGACAAAAGTTGCACACATGCTTTCGCAACCTGATGTAATAACTAATAGGCCTTTCAATTGTTTCATTATAATCTGTCAATTTTGTTTACCTAAACATTACCTTTCCATTAGTTATTGCAAATTAATTTGAAGTATTTACAGGTTTCTAATTTCTTCATAAAATTAATACAACGGGTTTCTCCAAAGAGCTATCACCAAGCCCATGCTGAGGTTTTTGTAACCCAGAAATTTTTTGAGAACTTTTGTGGCGACCAGGTACATAGTAGAACAGTCTGATATCTTAGTGAAGCTGCTTGTAAATTTGTATTGATGTTTCACAAAAGTAGTTTATGTCAATTGTTTGAACAGTCTGATATCTTAGTGAAGCTGCTTGTAAATTTGTATTGATGTTTCACAAAAGTAGTTTATGTCAATTGTTTCCTCTGGTATGGCAGGTCCGTTTTCTGGCAAGGTCTTTTGCAGTACCGGGGAATCATCTTGGGCAACAAAGTCATGGTTTCCGTTGGCCATATGGTCCAGTAAGCTTGTTAAACCTTATTATATTTGATGAATCTATTGTGATTTCCAACAAGTTATAGAAACCCATAAGCCTGTAAATTGTCAGAAAATTTTCCTTTGACATAGAGAGTTTTTCTTTTCCTTTTCAAATGAGTTGGACACAATAGAATGTGGAAACAGAGAGTGTGAATGAAAGATTGTGCGCACAATTACAACTAACCCCCATTTAGGGTTAGGTAAAATATCTAGTTACTGTTCCTGGCACTAACACTAGTTATACAGTACAATCTGACCATGAAGCTCATTTCCAACACTTCCCCTCAAGCAGGTGCTTAGATATCTCGCAGGCCTAACTTGCCGAGGAAAGAGTTGAATGGTCGACTTGGAACCCTATTTGTCAAAACGTTTGCAGTCTGATATTCCGTTTTTACGAAAGGAGTGATGATAATCCCCTTTCCACCTCCACATGCTTCGTTCTATCATGTCGGGCTGGATTGTGAGCAATGCTGCTATCAGCTTTGTTGTCGCAATATAACTTCATAGGACATGTCGCACTAGACCTAGCTACCACTGATTGTTTCTTGCTGCACCAAGTTACCGAGTTTTCTCATACAAATGAGCAATAGCCAGAGGTAGACCTGCAGTCAATCACCGAACTTGCCGAATCAGCATCAGCGTATGCCCCAGCTTCCACATGATCATTCTTCGAGAATTACAATCCTTTTGCTGGTACATATTTTAGGTAGCGAAGTATTCGATACACTGCATCCATTTGTGTCTCGCGTGGAGCACGCATAAACTGGCTTACTACACTAACAGAGTACACAATTTTAGGACGCTGGGAGATAAATATTTTAGGAAATAGCGCGAGGCTCCTCGGTTGTAAATTGATTGTTATTCTTGTTCGTTTACGCCATTACGAATGTGTTGTGGGTAATTTGTTGCACTGGGATTTCTAGGGAAAAAAAGGTTTATTGAAATGATCCTAGTCTGGTTTTCTGATGATTCGTTCTTCTCTCTCTCTCACAAATACCTTTCTTAGTTCGCTCTCTCCTATCTAACTATTCTTCAAGAACAACTTAAGGGTGTAAGTTACAAATGCGATTAACAGATCTAAGATACAATAAACAGAATTGGGGTTTCTCTCCTCTCTCTTTAGCTCTGATACCATTTGGAGAGAGAGAGAGAGAGTAAATAACCCATAGAAGAGTTATGTATGTATGGACAGTTACAACTTTTAACAAAACCCACTTTAGGGTTAGGAAAAATATCTTGTTATGGTTCCTAACACTACTGTACAGTACAATCTAACCGTGAAACTCATCTCTAACCGTGAAACTCATCTCCAACATAGAACGCCTTTCATTTTTAATTGACTCTTTTTTTTAAATCTTGATGGGGTAATCTATAGATGGTTTCTTGTGCAGGTTGTAATTATTACTCCTTTCAATTTTCCTCTGGAGATTCCTGTATTACAATTGATGGGTGCACTTTATATGGGAAACAAAGTTCTTCTAAAAGTAGATGGCAAGGTATATCTTAATAATCCGTTTGTTTTATTCAACTTAAGGAACATGCTGTTCACTCATAATTTGTCAGGTGTACATGTAAGTATGCTTATAAGAAAAAATATGATAATAAAATATGACGTAAACAAAGAGTTCTCTGATCAACAATCAGTTAATTTCAGATTAGGTTTTGAATCTTTTGATTTGCTTACTTCTACTTCTCAATTTTCATTATGTTTGTTTCTTTGCTTGAGATATGCTGACTGGCTAGGAGTGTTTTTTTAGGTCAGCATTGTGATGGAGCAAATGCTACGGCTTCTCCATGATTGTGGGTTAAGTATGGATGATGTTGACTTCATCAATTCTGATGGGAAGACAATGAACAAACTGTTGCTGGAGGTTTTTTTTTTTTCTAACATACTTGGAGGATTGGCAACTCCTTAATCCCGTTCAGTTAGACTCATCCATGCATATTTGAAATCTGTACCATGCACTATGGCTGAGACTTCCCCTTATTTTGTCCACTCTTCTTCACCATATGCATTTAATTTTTAGTTGGAGACATATACACTGATGAATGTAATGAAAGATTTCCTTTTCTTTTGTTATAGGCAAAGCCACGAATGACTCTTTTTACCGGAAGCTCACGAGTAGCGGAGAAATTGGCTGTTGACCTGAGGGGGCGTGTTAAGCTGGAAGATGCTGGTTTTGATTGGAAAATTCTGGGCCCTGATGTTCAAGAGGTTCTATCTATAGCATATCCACATTACATTATGCGTATAGCAATAATTTACATTTTTTGGATTCTCATTTCGACAACCATTGTTAGATGTCTGTTTGTTTCTGAATGGCAGGTTGATTACATTGCATGGGTTTGTGATCAAGATGCATATGCATGCAGTGGCCAAAAATGTTCTGCAACATCAATCCTTTTCATGCATGAGGTTGGTTCTTTCAGTTTGATATTTCGTCATATTGAAATTTTGGTAAATCTCAGTTTTCTCCAGTGTCAGACCCCCAAGAAGAAACAAGTCTTGACTGAGTTCTGTCTGGGCCCCTTCTTTTCTGCTTGTGCAGAACTGGGCATCAAGTCCACTCATTTCGAAAATGAAGTCTCTTGCTGAAAGAAGGAAGCTAGAAGATTTAACTGTTGGTCCAGTCCTTACAGTAAGTAGCTACTGCCAAATTATCTATCATTCCTCTTCACTTTAAGCTATAACTATTTTGTTTTTCATTGAGTTTTTGTAACTTCTATTCATAATGTTGCTGTTGTTCCAGTTAACAACAGAAACAATGCTTGGACACATGAAGAAGTTGCTTGAGATACCAGGATCAAAGCTACTCTTTGGGGGTGAACCATTAGAAAACCATTTGATTCCAAATATATATGGTGCCATTAAGCCAACTGCTGTTTATGTTCCGTGTGAAGAAATATTGAAGGAGAACAATTTTGAGCTTGTCACAAGAGAAATTTTTGGACCATTCCAGGTAAACATTTGAAGCTGCATTACTTCCTAGTTCTATCTAGATGAATATCTAGATGAAAATAGGAACACTTGGAATACCCATATCCACTATATGCTTGTTTGTGGTTTCAGGTTGTTACCGACTATAAAGATGGCCAGCTACAAATGGTTTTGGATGCACTTGAGAAAATGGAGGCACATTTAACTGCTGCAGTTGTTTCAAATGATCTTTTATTTTTGCAGGCAAGATATCTACAACTCCTTATTTATTTGATTTACACCAGTGTACTTCTTACAGATAACTTTCTTCAAATATCCTTGATAAATACAGAATAGATGATCACCTTATGTGGAGATTAAAGCATTTGACAATTCTGAAACTTTTAACCTAATAATAGTTGAATTTAGTTAAACACCATGCGTTTGTCTATAACTAAGTTTTGCACTATCAAAATTTTCAGAATCGCATACTTTTTGTATGAAAAATCATTGAAAGCCTAAGATTACGAAGGTGGTATTTGATGTTTATATACATAATTTTTGAAAGCCAAAAAGTTTGATTTAATCCTTGGATCTGCTCATATTAGTATTTGGACACGAAATTACGATATTGTGGTCGTAGCTTGGAGCCATAATCTGGTAGCTATTTCTAGAATATACTTACAGCCCTGGCAGTGGAGTGGCTAGGATATAGCCAGTTTTGTAGAAATAGAACATATATTCTCTCTTTGCAACTCTATAGAAATATTTTATGACCATGGAGCTTCTTTTCTGCAGAAAGTTATTGGGAACTCCGTTAATGGTACAACTTATGCTGGAATGCGAGCCCGGACAACAGGTGCTCCACAGAATCACTGGTAAGTAACACCAAGTAACTCTTCTTTGATTTGTAGCCTCATTCTGCAGTTGCATAGGTATTCCTTAAAGCACAACAAATTCTAAGACAAACACGGATTACAGGTTTGGACCAGCTGGAGACCCTAGAGGTGCAGGAATTGGAACCCCTGAAGCAATAAAACTTGTCTGGTCTTGCCACAGAGAAATCATATATGATGTTGGCCCCGTGCCTCATCAATGGCAGATTCCACCATCAACTTGAGTGACGAGTCACCAAGATCTCATCTCTTCAGGATCATTACCGGTGACCACCATATCATCCACATAGATAATAAGTGCGGTTATCTTGTTGCCTACTCTTATTAGAAACAAAGTATGATCAGCATTACTGTGTATATCCAAAATTTTCATTGCAACAGCAACACTACCAAACCAAGCTCTGGAAGACAGTTTCAAACCATACAACGGTTTCTTTAGTTTACAAACAACATTAGCATTGTTTGGAGCACAATAAGCTGGAGGTAGACCTCTTATTGCAAATCACCATGTAAAAAAAAAAAAATTATTTTTTGCATCTTGTAGACGCAAAAATAAGAATCGTGATGTAGGGTTTCAAAAAAGTGATGCCCACTTTTACTTTATCTATCCAGTTGAGCATTATAAGGGGTGTGAAATGTCTAAGTTATCCTTATAACATTAGTATTAGAACTAATCTAATATCTTCTCTAATCTTCTATTACTAATCTAATTTAAATCAAAAACTAGAAACATAAAAACAAAAAATAATCTATTACTTTTTACTAATCTAATTTAAATCAAAAACCAAAAAAATAAAAACAAAAAAATCTGAGAATCAAACCTTGTTTTCACCTCCAAAATCCATCATGTTTTCTCAACTATCATGGATTCAATCTATAATGGTGGAGCAGTGGAGGAGCAAAGGTAAGAATCCAAACCCACCTCTCCATTTTTCATTACTTAGCTTAGATTCTATCGAAATCAATCAGAAAACGTGAACCAAATAGACTTACGCTTACCTGAAACTCATCGTTTTCGGCCGTAAGAGTTACGACTTGAATCTGTAGAACAAGTAGCCATAACAAAAGTTACGTTTGCTACTTACTAGCCGTAATCAAAGTTACGTCTGCTACTTACTAGCCGAAGGTTGATAAAGTTACGAATGCTTTGATTAGTGGCCGTAAGTTTTGTTACATGCACAAAAAATTTGTGTCGCAAACTTACGAGCCGTAAGTTATATGTATGGGTCGTAGGTTTAGTTACGGTTGGTTATCAGCCCGAAAATCAGTCGTAAGTCTGGAGATTAGCAGGGGCATCAGACTTTCGGCTGGTAACTTCACAAAAATTCCAGCCGTAAGACGGGTGTAAACCTCCTAGTAAAGCATCTGATCTAATGGGTGTGTTGTATCGAGTTTTACTAGTTTTTGCAGGGTTTGGTGGCCCGAAATTGACTTGGCAGGGTTTTGTCGTTTGTTGATTCTTTTTTCTTTTCAAAATCCAGGTTAATGTTAAAGAAACTTCCAACCGACCTAATCGACAAGGTCTGACACCCACGGTTGTATATTTTATCTTATTAGCAGTAATCCAAATCATGTTTCGCACTATAAATATCGAGCTCGAACCCAGTTGTAAAAGTTGGAATTTCTGACAAGCCTGGGAAACTTGAAGTGAGACTAGGATTAACATTATGTTAAATCTCCTCAGGTTCTTAAGCTCATATCCACTTAGTGTAATCATCATAAAGAATTTTACGATTTGTATGTTAATAATATAAGGTTCATCGCATGTTTTACACACTAAATGAATATCTTGATTGCACAATCTTGCTTTATTTTTATACATATGATCCTATTTGATGTCTTAGGCTTGGATGATCAACGACTGTGAGGTATGAGATCTCTAGGCAGATTTTATACCTCTACACTACTATTTAGCATGAGCTTTTCGAAGCAATGTTTAAGGGGGAGTGAGTTTTAATTTGTGTTCTACACAAAGAGAGATAATCTAAGACTAAGGGGGAGAACACATTGAATACGGTAGTATCACTTTAGTTTCGGTACAATGTACTAAACGTGTAGAAAATACTACTTGCTACGGATCTTCAACAATTGAGATGAAAGAATACATGCTGAACCAAGAGAAGAATACTTTGAAGACACACAGATTCAAAGGCGTTGAAGATTCAAGAAATCAAGTGCATATTGAAGATTGGAACTGTTTTAATTTTTAATGTGTAATATTGGTTTTGTCACTAAATTTGACAAAGGGGGAGATTGTTAGGGCACTCGTCTGGTTGAACCCACTGACGTTGGTACTATGTCAAGTTGGTTGTCAAAGTTAGTTGACCAAAACTCAATACTTTATTTAAGTCTACTAAAGTCGGTTTCGAACTAGGGTTATAGTAGGATGTTGTGACTCGGATCGAAGAACCTAAAGATTGAAGATGGAGCGGAAACGTGGAATCTACGAGGACTTCTCCAAAGGTTAGTACCAGTTTGATTCGATGAATGTCTATTACCTATTCTATCATCCGGAATATTA
>JAJJMA010272151.1:0-10026 GCA_023529015.1 Papaver nudicaule | reverse complement strand
TAAGGGAACAATTGAAAGAGATGAAGACGAGGCAAGGCAATCAAGGTTATGAAAGGCTCGAAGAAGCAATAAGAGGAACTCACATATCACCTTTCGTCCCGGCCATTGCCCAAGAAAGAATCCATCCCAAATGTGCCTTACCCGCCTTTGAATGTTTCGACGGCAGCGGGGATCCGGCGGCACATCTGAAATATTACACCAGGACACTGGCTAAATGGGAATTTGACCAAGTTGTCATTGCAAGTTCTTCCCTTCAAGCTTAAAAGGCTCGGCTTTGCAATGGTTCGATAACCTCCCCGCCAACACCATCGAGTCTTTCGCCCAACTATCCAAGGATTTTGTGGAGGCATACGTCTACAACATAGCAATCAAAGTAGAAATGGAAAAGCTGTTCGTATTAGATATGAAGCCCAAAGAAAGCACCAGGGATTACACTGATAGATGGCATCGATTATGCTTGGCGATAGGAAGCGTCCCCCCGGAAGTAGCAATCGGGACGTACAAGAGCGGATTGCCAAAAGGGTCTCTTTTATTTACAGAACTTCAACTGAGGCATCCTAGCACCATTGCTGAGCTAAGATTGATACAAGAACGCTTCATACGACTTGAGGAGGTCCAGAAGGAGAGTTCCAGAGGTCACCACCGGGGAGCCGAGGCAGGGCAAAGGGCCAACTCCACGGAAATTGCACCGTCAAATGCAAGAGGCGAACCGGTGGCACAACCAATTACACCCCGATATGATCAACACCAGGGAGATAAGCGTCCCGCACAATGGCGCGACAGGCGCGATGACAAAAGAATTCGCCAGGAAGATAAAGTCTTCACCCGTTTGAACAAGCCAGAAGCGCAGATACTCAAAGAGATCGGAGGTAGACCAGATTTTGGCTGGCCATGGTACAAGGGACGGCAGCCTGAGACAAAGGCCCAGTCAAAGGAATACTGCGAATATCACGCATATTATGGGCATACTACAGCCAGGTGTAGAGCGCTCAAAATCCAAATTCAGAGGATGATTGATGAGGGGCAACTCCAAGAATACATCTCATTACCACCCCCTCCATTACACAACAAGACGGTACAGCTTCCTCAGAGCGCAAAAACTGTAAACACCATTTCCCACTCAGAATGGCACCAACCAGGGTTAGTCCACGACATCAATGTACGATGCAAAAAAATTGTAAACAGCCACGAAGTATTTAAGGTTGACGGGACAGCCACGGAAAACGATTGGGAAGAATGGATGGCTACGCCCCTCACGTTTTCAGCCAAGGATGTTGACCAGGAAGTGGAGATACACAATGATCCGCTCGTACTGACTTTACCTATGGGGAGACTGGAGAAGACTACATCGGAAGAGGCTGAGTGGAATGTTACCAGAGTCCTTATGGACAGTGGAAGTTCGCTGAACGTGTTGTATTATGAAGCCTTCAAAAAGATGGGTTTCCCCGATGACATACTGACGACATCTCCCTACACAATCTACGGATTCAACGGGTCAATATCAAAGCCCAAGGGGGACATCACTTTAGCAGTCAGAGCGGGACCTATAATCCTGAGCACTTTGTTTAGCGTTCTAGACGTACCCTCCCCATACAATGCAATCATTGGACGTTACTGGGTTCATAAATTACGCGGGACAGCGTCATCATACCATCAATACCTCAGGTTTCCAACTCCAAGAGGGGAAATGGAGATCAAGGGAGACCAAATGATGGCCAGAGCCTGTCAAGCTATGGAAGTGAGCTTAAACGAAGAAAAAATGACCAGCCAGGCCAATCAAAGGAAGAAAAGAAAGGTTGAACTTGAGTCTAGGAAGTTAGAGCAATACCTCATAGATACAGCGGGCAAAAGTCTAGCGGATATACCATCAGAAGCGGGCGCATCAGCAGAAGTCACGATGGCAAAAGCCGAGGTAACTGAGCCTATGGATACTACCAAATAGCAATTAAAGAATGTTCCCGTCTTGGGAACACAAAAGCCGACGTTCTCAGCGTTGGAAGCCACCAAGGAAGTAGACATAGGCACTGTGGGAGACCCGAAAATGATCAAAATCGGGACGCTCTTAAATACCGAACAAGAGCGTGGACTCCACCAACTGTTGATCGAATACAAGGACGTATTCGCTTGGAAAATGGGCGACATGCCGGGAATTGACCCGAAGCTAGCCTGTCATAAGCTCGCCATTAAGCCGGGAACTGTTCCCTATCGACAAAGACAACGCAAAATCGCTCCTGAATATCACGAGGCCGTAGAAAAGGAGCTTAAAAAGCTGCTAGATGCAGGATTCATCAGACGGGTCAAATACCCGACCTGGATTTCGAACATGGTAATCGTTCCAAAAAAGAATGGGGGTGTACGAATCTGCATAGACTTCACCAACCTCAATAAGGCTTGTCCCAAGGACAGTTACCCCTTGCCTAGTATAGATCAACTGGTGGATGCCACGATGGGACACGAACTTATGTCATTCATGGACGGGTATTCGGGATACAGTCAAATATCACTCGCAGAGGAAGATCAAGAGCACACGGCATTCTTCACACCAAGGGGACTATATTGTTACACTCGGATGCCATTCGGATTAAAAAACGCAGGAGCAACTTATCAAAGTTTAGTTGATACAATTTTTAAAAAGTTTATAGGGCATAACCTTGAAGTATACGTTGATGATCTGTTGGTAAAAAGCAAGCTTGCACAGGATCATCTGAAAGATATGCGGGAAATTTTTGATGTCCTACGGAAAAACAATATGAAGGTGAACCCCGACAAGTGCACTTTTGGAGTAACGTCGGGAAAATTTCTGGGGTACTTAGTCACCAAGCGAGGAATTGAAGTTGACCCGGCAAAGATCCAAGCAATTACAGAGATGCCCTCACCAAAAAACCTTAAAGAGGTTCAAAAACTCAATGGGAGCTTAGCGGCGTTAAGCAGGTTCATTGCCCGCTCCAGCGATAAGTGTAAGCCTTTCTTTGATACCCTTAAAAAGGAAAAGAACTTCACATGGACAGATAAGTGTGAGACGGCCTTTCGGAAGATCAAGGAGTATTTAGCCACGATACCTATTCTTCAAAAACCAATACCAGGAGAAGTCCTCACCTTGTACATTGCGGCCACAGAAAATGCAGTCAGTGCGGTGCTCGTGCGTACACAAGAAAAAACGGAACAACCAATTTATTATGTCAGCAAAACACTCAACGAGGCCGAAAGGAGATACACAAAAATTGAACAATTGATATTGGCATTAGTGTTTGCCACACAGAAGCTGAGGACCTATTTCTTACCACACTATGTCTGGGTACCCACTAAGGCCCCGCTGGAGGCTATACTCAGAGGCCCGAACAAGGTAGGAAGAATAGCCAAATGGAGTGCACAGCTTGAGCAATTTGACATCATTTATGAACCAAGAACTGCTCGAAAATCTCAAGTCCTGGCTGATTTTATAGCAGACTTCCCCGCATACAACGAAGCAGAGATAGACGACATCCCGGAAGTGGAAGCCGACAAAGATGACCCCGGGAGTGTCATCAATTCAACCAGCTCAAAAAGATGGGAAGTATTTGTTGATGGATCATCAAATAATGATGGGGCAGGCATTGGAATAGTGATTACTTCACCCACTGGGGAACGACTTGTTCACGCTTTCAGATTAGAATTCAAAAGTCACACCAATAATGTCGTGGAATATGAAGCGGTCATCCACGCTTTAAAGCTCATCCTGGAGTTGGGAATCCAAGAGGTCCGCTTAACAAGCGATTCACAATTGGTGATCAGACAAATAGAGCTGCAATATCAAACCTTAGACGAGACCTTGACTGCATATATGTGCCTGGTACAACATTTAGCTTCTCAAATAGGCGGGATCACTTTCAGACACATCTGCAGAAAAGATAACAGGCATGCCGATGCGCTCGCCTTCATATCTTCCATGTTGAGAGACAAGACCACCAATTCTGTCAAAATAGGCCGCATATATGAACCTTCTGTGCAGGTAGAACAAGTGGCAGTGATTCAAGAAAATGCAGAAGACTTAGAAGATCCCGCAGACGTAGAAATCCCGCTGGAAGAAACCCCGGTTGAGGAAGAGAGACCCGATACACCGGGACCAGAGCCAATCGATTGGCGGGAGGTCATACACCGATATCTTGCTAAGGGGGAATTACCCGCTGATACGAAGGAAGCGACAAAAATAATATCCCGCTCAGCAACGTACCAATTGAGAGATGGAATCCTATATAGGCACTCATTCCTAGGACCGCTACTGCGATGTCTGACCAGGATAGAGGGGCATCAAATACTACTCGCCATCCACTATGGGGATGCCGGAAATCACAGCGGGCGGAGATCATTGGCCATAAAAGCTAAGGCACAGGGATACTACTGGCCCACCATGTACAAGGACGCATCTGACATGTCCCGACGATGTGACAAATGCCAAAGATTTGGGAAAAAGATCAAAGCCCCAGCTACGGATCTAAACTCCGTCTTGAGCCCATGGCCATTTGTCAAATGGGGAATAGACATAGTGGGACCATTGCCTGTTGGGACCCGTCAAAGAAAATGGCTAATTGTGGCAACAGATTACTTCACGAAATGGGTCGAAGCCAAAGCAACTGCAAGAATCAGAGACGTAGACATTTTCAAATTTGTATTTGAAAACATCATTTGTAGGTTTGGCATTCCGGCATCCATCGTCTCAGACAATGGGGCACAATTATCAGGGACAAAATTCGACCACTTGCTCCAAACGTTCCATATTCAGAAAAACAAGTCCACCCCGATTTATCCACAATGCAATGGACAGGTAGAAGCAACCAACAAAGCAATTGCTCTGAATCTTAAAAAAACTCTTGATGGGTACAAACATAGGTGGTGCGAGCAACTGCACAATGTACTATGGGCCTACCGAACAACTAGGAGGGAACCAACGGGAGAATCACCATTCTTACTTACCTATGGGGCAGAAGCAGTCATCCCGACAGAAACAATCATACCCACCACCAAAACTCAGGCATGGGAAAAAAATGCTCAACACTGATTTAATGCTGGAAAGGCTAGACGACCTGGAAGAAAGGCGGGAATGTGCACTCCAAAGAATGGAGAACTATCAAAGAAGGCAAGCTAAGGAATACAACAAGAAAGTTATACATAGAAACTTCATTGAAGGGCAGTATGTGTTGCGACAAATTCCACCTTATCAGAAGGACAAGAAGCAAGGAAAGTTTGCACCAACATGGGGAGGACCATTCATCATCCATGATACGGCGGGCAAAGGATCATACCATCTCAAGAACCTCAAAGGCGAAATACTGCGTCATCCATGGAATGCAATATACCTCAAGCCCTATCACATTTGACTCGCAAACAATGAAAGAATAGCTGTACATAGTACCAAAAAAAAAAAAAAAAAAAAAACTCGATCATGATTGCGGGTCAACGAGCCAATCGAAAAATCGATCAATCAGTTTGGGGAGAACGGCAACAAAGTTCTCCTCGGACATCCAAGCTATCTTCGGGGTTGACAGGCAATATCTTGCCCAATCCTAAGGGGGTATCGGTCATCACAAAATAACTCCTACCCTGGGTATTTTCTCATCTCTGGCCCAGTTAGAGAATCTATCCGAACATACGGGCAATCCATCAAATGGATATACCTAAGGGGGTATACACGGTATTTTTCCTACCCCAGGGAACAAGGCACAAACGCCATTCCCCGCCTCTTACACAAAGTAAGTTGGCTTCATCTCCTACTTGATTCAAGTTCAAGCGGGCCTGTTTGATTCAAATTCAGACAGGACAATACTGACATTTTTCCAACATTTCAACAGGATAACGGGAAGGAATAGCAACATGCATTAAAAAAATACATTCAACATCAAAAAATCCCCAATATCAAAAGCCAAGATCCAAAAACAAGACAAAAAAGACCCGCTGTAAGCGGGTAGGAGAACTAGAAATTTGAAGAAAAGAAGGCAGCAGCGGGCACGCCTAAGTCATCTTTTTGAAGTGCCTTTTTCCTGCTTCAACTTCATCAATCAAGAAGTTAATACGGCGTTTCGTTTGCTCCCGCGCATCACGACGGACTTCATCTACCCGCTGAGTCCAAGCAGCAACAACTCTTTGCACCTCTTCCTGAAGACGGGAAACTTCCGCCTCCAACAAATCTGCTCTTTCCGAGTGAGAGTTTGCTAAACCTTGTACTCGCCCAAGTTCACCCTGCAGCTGCACCTTCTCTCGGCTAAGCTCATCCACCTGCTGTTGCAAGCTTTTAAGCTTCTCCAACTCTGCGCAAAGGAAAGAAATTATTGTCAACATAACACAGAGAGATCATATTGCAGAAGTAGACAGAGCCTCACTCACGTTAGTCCCGCCCATGTCTACCCGAACTAAGTTTGTCCAAATCAATTTTTTGCATCGATACCATATGGCGTAAACTATTCAGTTCTAGAGTCATCCTCTCCAATTCCTTTTGGAAGTGATGCACCATCCGCTCACACGCCACATTTTCCTCAAACAAGCGCGAACACTTAGCCCGAGATTCTTCCAAGGCACGAGAATGCGCAAACAAATCTGCCTGAGCAGTCAACAACCTATCTTCAATTGATCGGACATCAGCGGGCGCTAACGCAAGAGCTCGCTCCAACTCAATCTCTAGTTTCTCAATTTGGGTCCATGCATCCTTCAGTGAATCTTGCTTCCAGGAAACTAGAGTCGCGCTATCTACTCGAAGCATGGCCAACCTATTGGCCAAACCACGATTGGCATCCAAAGCTTCCTCTTCCTTGGCCCTCGACTTTTCCAGATTGCCCGACAAGGCTTCAAGTGAGGAAATCACATCTGCATGATTTGATTCAAGCGACTCGAGCCCGTCTGCTAAAGATTGCACGTCATCCAAGGCCCGATCCCGCTCACTGGTTACAATATTCAATTCTTCGATCAACTTCCCTAAGCGGGACTTTGCAGTATCCAAGACCTGCATCAACTGTTTCCCTTTGTCCATTTGCTCATTCCAGCGTAATTTGATTGATGCCAACTCTCGCTTCAAACTCAGAATAACGCTTTTGGACCCAGACTTGGAATCGACGGCTAACCACCACAAGGGCTAGTTTCAGAAAACAGAAATCAACTAAACAATAAAGCATCACAAAGAGAAACCAACCTCTAGCATCTGGAACCCGCTCTTGCAAGTCTCTCTTGAGCTTTTCAATCTCATCCTTCAACTTCAGATTTTCTTGACGCAGCTCGACCAGCTCATCATTTTGTGCTACCAACTCTCCATCAGCCGTGGAATACAAAGCTTCAAATTTGGCAGCAAGCAACTTCTGAAGTAAGTACAGCTCAAACAAGTACTGTTGATGCTCAGCTACCTGCGAGACAAAACAACATTCAGAACTTCAATCAAAATATGGCACAACCCTGTGAAAGATACTTACCGCAGTGAGAGCTGCCTGAGGCAAGTGATGAGCCTGGCTTTCCACCAACTTGGTCATCTCTCCGTATGATAGCACTGGGGCAGGAATGATAGGCCTCTCTAAGCGTTCAGGCGCCAAAAATGCATCCCTGACGGAGTCAAAGCTATGCATCCTCATCTTGTCCCGCACCTGGGCATCCACGGGAGACTCCCCGACAACACCGGCACTACCAAAAGGAACATTCAACAAATTCTTCGACCGGGCCCACTTCAAAGCCTCATCCAGATTCTTACTATCCAACTCGGTCAGATCAACCAACACTTGTTTCCCTTTTTCAACTGAAGAACTTGCCAGGTGAGGTGAAGAGCCCGATGGTCCGAGGACCGAAGGAGTATTTTGAGGATCTTTAGAGCCAGCATCCAGCCCGACTTCCTCCAGCCAATCATCTGCAAACAAATGAGACATTGGTGGAGGTAACATAGATGTGCCTCCAGTAGCCACCTGCCCCGATTGAAGGTTAGATTCATTGCCAGAAGATTCAGACGCTGGATGACCAAAAGAAAAGGATCCGCCCCCACTAGATTGACATACCTCAACATTTTCACTCCCTATACCATTGAACACTTGATTCAGCGGCATGTGATCTTCGGGGTCGATTTCACGAACAGGCGAAGCCTCATCCTCAGACTCCTCGTCCGACTCATCTTCCCCGCCTACATCCTCACTACCAGGAGCCACACCAGAAGACTCTCTCGCTATCTTTTGGCGCTTACTAACCTGTCCCAAAAAGAAAGCAAATGAGCAACTTAAGGAGAAATAGCCATACAAAAAGGACATGCGGGAGAAAAGACGACCCGCACATTGCTTTTTCGCCCCGACATATCATACTGCTCCTCTTGATCATAGCCTCTGGGAAAGAGATTCCAGTTCATTTGCCAAGGACAATAATGCTGGTATCCAGCGGGAGCAGTGCGGAGAGCCACATTAGGTTGAGCAGAGGACCAACCCCAAGCCCAAGGACCAATAATTTCAATCGGGGTGCGAAACCACTTGAAATCGTGATCATCCCTGATGAGTTGCTCCTTTGGTATGGCAATAGGGTTGGGAGTACATTCGGTACCAGGAACATGCTTTAATTTACTGATATCAACATCTTCAAGCAACATTCGAAAGCCCCGACCTATAGACTTGGCACGAGCGGGACCAACACTCCACTTCTTACGATTTGAAGGATTCATGTAATCCTTGTATGTGGCATTGAAGTTGGAAACAGTATAGATCGCACGATCGTCGGGGTTAAAAGGAGACCAGGCAACTCCAGTCTGACCACGATGGCGCAAATCACACTCGGTCACAATGCGCCACCAATTACCATTGTACACAACCGCAGGACGGGTAGCAGAGGATTTAGCTTCATTACGAGAAGCAAGGAGATCCATCACAAAAGTGTTATCGGGGCGATACAAAGGAATAGGCATCCCGCTTTCAATCTGCCCGACGGTTGTCAAGCAATGCATGTGATCATAGGGATAATTGTTGATCATGTCATAGGTCAGATCATCGCCATCACCAAAAAATTTTACTTCAAAATTCTGAAGACTATGACGGGCTTTAAAATCTTCCAAATCCAAAGGCTTCCAACTATCCCCTGGACGCATATAATTCTTCGGTGGAGCTTTAAGTACTGGAAGGTTGACGGGTGGCACCACAGTCATTTCATCAGCGGGACGCTTGGAGCCACTGACGGAACCTGGATCTTTTGAACGACCTTGACTAGAAGAATCAAGACCACCCGACCGGTGATGCCTGGAAGAGCTCTGATGGGACGGGCGTTCTGGATCCCGACGAGAGGACCTCCTAGATCTATCATCTGCAGCATGAGGAGACCGTTCCCGATCGTGACTCTTTTCTCGACCACGATCAAAATCCCTACCTCTATCATGAGGAGATCGATCATGATGACTTCTTTTCTCAGAACTAGACATCTGTACACAGCAAAAGTAAATCAAAAAATCAATCAAGAATAATCAAGAATGGGGCAAGGAACCAACAAAAACGAAATAAAGAATCAGGCTAGGCAAAACATCACCCCAGATAAACGAAGAAGGCAAAGGGAAAACCACAACAGAAGATCAAACAACAGCACGGATCATGATCATAGTTTAAGAGCAGGGGCAAATATACATATATTTTGAAAGCATCAGTGCTCTTAAACTATGATCATCATAAAACAGCAAAAGACAAAGAATGAGAAGAAAATATATTATTCTTACCGAAGGAAAACGATTGGAAGATGGGGAAAGCTTCTGGGAGATGAAGAAAGTGACAGACAGAGACAGAAGAGAAACAATAAGAAAGTAAAGAGTCAGAGAAGAAAAACAAAAGTGAGAAGAAAAGAAAAAAGAAAGGTATTTATAAGGTACGAGGAAGACCAAAAGATGGAATCAATAAATCCCTAGATTATAGCCGCATTTTGTAACCGTCACCACAATCAAGGAGCATAACTGAAGAGACGTGGGTATTTTCTTTCCCATCCTACCCCAGTAGAACGTGCAAAGAAAAGGGGCAACTGTAAACATCAGATATTCACCATCCACGTGGCAACATCTTCAAGGTC
>JAJJMA010272147.1:152134-164716 GCA_023529015.1 Papaver nudicaule | reverse complement strand
TTCGGATCTTATAAACAACATCATAGACTATTGATATGATAGAAATGGCAAATACGAAACATGGAAAGGAAAAACCTTTCTAACCTTTAGCGAGGACGTTATGATTTATCAAGTAGTAAGCTCCGGTCTTCGTCTTCAAAGGTCTTCGTCTCGATTACCTAAAACTATCCTAGTCCGAGGTTGTAGAGTAAACTTATTAAGGATTGTGTTTTTGTCATCTAAACTTGACAACTGACTTGAGATAGCAATATCAGTGGGTTCAACCGAGCAATGCTCTAACAATACCAACATAACTCATGGTTATATAGACAAGATAACAATATCTTAATTGCTATAGTTACTACTAAAGTGGTCGATTATTCCTAAAGATAGAACAAATAGAATTGAAGAAATTCCATATAATGTCACAACTCCTACTAACCTTTTGTCAATGAAGAATATATGATGTCTTCTTGGGAATCTCTGTCTTCGTCTTCAAGGTCTCTACTACTTCTTCTATATCCAATTACGAAACCTAAACTCTAGTAGGCTAAATCAAGAATTGTGTTTTGACATCTAAACTTGACAACTAGATTGACATACCAACACCAGTAGGTTTGACCGAGCAATGTTTTAACATGTTATAAACTTATCCTATGTGTGCATATACCATCTACATGTAATCAAAAAAATGATGTGTGCACATACCATCATCGGGTAATCAAAAAAATGATCAATCAATTAATAAATGAATCCAAAAGATATATAACCTAAATAAAAAGAATTGCTCGTGATAACAAAAATAAAATCAAGTATTGATGAATCCAAAAGATATGTAACCAAAATAAAAACCCAAATCTAAAAGAACAATTATCTATAGCCATAGAAGAAACTGCATAAAATCTAGATTGAAAAAGCTGTTGTTTGCTCCCTTTCTGGACAACTTCCATCTTATTCATCTCCAGGATCTCTCTTAAAAACCTTCAACACCTTGAATTTATCGGACTGGTTGGCTATATCATACTTACTGATTGACATCTTAAACACGAAGGCCTCACCTACGATCCTGTCGAATACCATTATAGCCTTGACTGGTTCGTTAATTTGTCGAATTATATTAATTATGGTCACCAAATGAGGCATGCATTTTTTGTGAAATTCTAAAAGATTTCAAATTATAAATTATGAAGGAACTTGCAAGTTGATTTTTCAATACTTGGCAGTGCTCTTCAGCAGTGTAGTCTAGCATTTTTTTCAGCATTATGCCCTATAATATTTCCTTACCTAAACCAATTTGAAACTATTAAGGAACTAATTCCAAATTTTCTTTGTTTCTTCACAGTGAAGGAAAGATGAGAGTTTGATTCAGCCGCATTATTGAATATTTATCACAATAACATTTTTAAATGTATTTTGTGTAGGTGCAGCCTTGTAATAAAAAGTCCAAATGAAGAGTGTAACCTTTTGAGGAATTTGTGGATTCCATAGACACTTGTGAGGGAACCTGGTGAAACCATCCATCTCAAAGGAAGAGTATCAATTATGGTTTGGAGACGTGTAAAACTGCTTCATTTATTCGATGCTTTTAGTTGACCCTTCGGTTGCTTTATGCCGTGGTTATTATCCACTCCTTGGCTGCCACTTGTTCTGTCTTCCTGACTTATGCATTAAGTGTTGAGAAGACTACTGCAACACGCGTTTGTCATGCTTATTCCTACCGAAGATACTCTTATCTTGGCATTTCATCTTCATCGGCCCTCGTGATGGGGTAAATATTTTTAGAGGTCGTTTCCATACTTCATACTTTAGCCCTTTAGATCTTGCCATGTGTACATCTGAGATTATGTACTAACACTAAGCTTTATTTTCAATCTCTTAACTTTGGAAGTGTATTTACTTGAGATGATTAATGGGATTAAATGAAATATAGTATTTGGGTCTTTTCCCGGTGGACCAAATACTATTTGATCCTCAGACTTTGATGATGGTATCCGTGTCTCAAATAATAAATGATGCATTTAATGAGAAGGATTTTCATTTCCTTTTATCTCATTTTAACCACATGTTGTAAAAGATATATTAAAACCGAATTAATGAACATTTAATATTCATGGTTTTATTTCCTTTACAAGCCTTGGCCGAACTCTATAAATAGGAAGGCATTTTCTTCTTGAAGCTTTGTCCTATCAATTCGTTGTTAGAACGTCAACTTTCATCGATTCTTTGAGTTCTTATTCTCGTTGTCTGGAGTTGATACTGTGAGGCTTCATTGGGGATCAAGAAGTCTAGAAGTCTTTATCTTTGATAAATTCGTCCTTTATAGTTTCTTCATAGATCGATCTTGTTTCTTCTATGGTTTTCCTCTTATGATAATATAAGGCTACTCAAGATTGCGTTGAAGAATTGTACTTGATCTCTATCGACCTGGATTTCTAAGCGAACGTTGTTTCGTGTGCCAACCTGATAGATCGTATCAAGTTTGTTTATTTGGATCTAATTTTTATTGATTAGTATCTTGATTTATTTAAGGTCATATTTGTTATCCATTAACTTGATTGTATCTGGGACTAATAAGGAGTTTTGCGACCAATATCGTAGACGTAATAGACTTGTCGTAATATCAAGGAGCTAATATCGTTATACAAAAGAACCTTGATTTGGTAAAGAACCACTTTGTAATAGCTGTGTTATTGGGTTATTAGTTGGATATTATACATATTTTTCCTTGTCATACTAATTGAAAGGGTCCTAGAAAGAATATAGTCGCCCGATTGGAGTTCGGGCAACGATAATCTTCACGACGGACTGCGGAGCAACTCTTAGAAGATAATAAAGTATGTCTATTTCTAAAGGATTACAAGAGCGTGATCACTACGTGATTTGAGGCGCAAAAATATTGTGGGGAAGCAGTGTAATTGTCGTGTTTGGATCATATTTTCTTAGCCATTATGACCTAAGTCTGATAGTAGACGTGTATGGTGAATTAATTAAGAGTATTCATATTGGTATGGACGAGGTCCCAGGGTTTTCTACGAGTTTCTAGTTTCCTCGTTAACAAGACCATGTGTGTGTGATTTACTTTATTCCGCAATTATATTTGTTGTTCCAACAGTAGATCACGGTGTATGTTAACAATATCTTTTATTGTCTCGTATTAATTCACAGTGTGAATTAATTGCCGCAAAAGAGACTTTGGTAAATCTTTTAAGGTGGGCTTTGTAATTCACAGTGTAAATATTCAACCTTAATTCACACTGTGACCCAGGCTGGACTCGAGAAGACCCCATCAACAGAGAGTGTCCTCTATTTATAGTGAATCAATAAGGATAAATTACTTGACATTCAAATTTTTCCAAATGCACAAGAAGGAGACAAACTCTATTTAGGTTGCAAGTAAACTTGTTAACTTCGATAAATATTTTCTTGCATTGGGTTTCCTTAAGTAAATTATTTCTAATGGTAACTTTGAATCATCCAAACACACGAGTCTTTCCAAATTTACAACTATAGCATGTCTCAGGAAATTTCTTTTATTAAGACAATTGTTAATTGTTGCTACTTCCTAAATTATGATTTCCACTTAACTTAATTAATTTCGATCAATATTAGGAAAAAATAACACCTGCTCACATTGGAAATTGTGTCACAAGTGCCAAGTAAGTGTGTGTGAAAGATTGCCTCAAAATCAAAGAAGTAATGTGTTTAAATAACCAAAATATGACCAGCACACTTAGTTTACTGAATGGTTAACCCGGAGTCGACTGAGTCACGTAAACTAGGTTCGCGAGGAGAAGGAATTTTGTAGACAAAAACTTTACTTCTTTGTTATGGTTCGCGAACCCTGAAATCTAGGTTCGCGAACTCAAAAGCTTGAGTTTAAAACTTCTTTTTTCCTCAAACTGAGTATACTTAGCAAGTACTAGAAGTGACACAATCTTATTAGAGATGAGCTAGAGCTAAGCAAGTCCAATTTCTTCAAATTCATCATAGTTTTGTTAAGAAAGAGCTTGACACGAAACTTCATAAGATCATCATCAAATGATTTAATCTTGGACAAGAACCTTTTTCGACTTCAAAACCATACAAATCCATCAACTTTGTTTCGAATGATTGAAAGGCAGAATAAGAGTTTCCAAAAGAATCAAGTCATGTTACTAACCTTTAAGAGAAGTCCTCATAGATGTCTTTGTTTGATCTTCAATCTTCAAGGGTAGCTCTATTCCGTTCTCAACCACCTAAATCTAACCTAGTCTGAAACTGACTTTAATATTGAGTTCTAGCATCCAACTTTTACAACCGACTTGACTTACCAATGTCGGTGAGTTCAATCGAGCATGGTGCTCTAACATTATTTATGTGATTTGTTTTGCTGATCTACCATATGGAATAGGTGAAATTCTGGGTTGAGGCTAATAATTTGTGGAATATCCTTACATAGTACCAAGGTCATTTGATATAAAGTCGTACGTAACCAAGGACAAAATCAACACCATGTAGATCAAGCCTGAAATGAGCCAGTTGTGGATCCTTTACAATGGTTATTTTAGCATTATAAAAGATCCACATAAAGCTCAAGGATGGTACTCAAATCCATCATGGGATTTTAGCATGTGCCGAACTTAACAAGCAAAGGATGCGCTTTGCCTTTAAATTGGATTCTCTGATTCATATGAATTTGGATTTGATAAAACTAAAAATCAACGATTATGTTACTCATCATCGTGATCATGCTTTCATCAAGATCCTCATCAGTTAATGAGCGAGGCCTACATCTTCAATTTCCCATAGAGATTCTCCACGGAAAAAATGAAGTACACACACTTCAAATATTTCTAACCGGGTAGGTCTGCGGTTTCAAAATAGTAGCAATTTTTAGGTTGAAAGGTGTTCATGGCAGTGCATAAATTTGGAACCGCATTTGCAAATCACTCATATTTCGGTGTACACCGTACAAAAAGCATGGAGAACTTCAAGAATCACATGCAGTTTTGCTAGGTCCAGCAGCACAGCCTCGAGAAGCCAGTGGTGGTTGAGACAATGCATGGTATCGTGGTTAACAGTCCAGATACATATGTTACTTTGCTTACTAATACTACCCGGCATTTCCATTGTTATGTTTCCTACGGAATGTACCTTATTCTCAAACTATATGTCCTTGCGACTTGTGTTTACGTGAATGTGCCATAAAGTGTAAAATTAAGGTTTGCTAAGGATGGATAGAACGTGTGAAGAGAATCCTGGCTGAAACTAACATTCAATTGGGGTTTTGAAGATTGGTTTCATGTGAGAAACGGGAATGCATATGCCATTACAATTTGGTGATAGAGAGATATAGGAATTTGGTGGTTGGATAGCATCAACCTTGGTGACATCACCAGAATTCTCACCAAACTTTCCTAGTCCTCTAACTCTAAACTTCAACTACTTGTCAAAACCCCTTTAAACCCTTTAAAAATTCCATTCTTTACTAAAAACAAATCCAAAAAACCAAAAAGAAGGAATTTACTAGAACATTTTTTTTCAAAAGCATGTCCTAGAATCCGATTGTTGTTATCAGGTTACTTCACAATCCCCTATAAAATTTAAAGCATGTATAAAAAATAAAAAAAAAGCTACTTTGTTTTCAATATTTTACCAGTAAAGAAAATGAAAATTTCAATTTTACTGGTAGTTCTTACCGTATTTTTCAAATTCTCATTAAAAAAAAAAGAAGAAAGAGTTTTGCATATACAAGCAAAGAAGAACTTTATTTCACTTCGGGTCCCCACTTAAACTGAACCATTTAGAAGATCTTGTGAATATAAAATGTGTATTCTGCTTCTTTTTTTCTCCTTTTGATGGAAACTTGTATATTCTTCATAGATCATAGCCATAGGTATTAGGATATTCAAAGTTCAAACGAAAAAATACGACCCCTTTTTCTTTTGATTTATCCCCCCTAAAAACTGATTTACCATTCATTTTCTGATCTTTTACCCAAGGGTAAAGTAGCCATTTTGAAAGGAGTTTGCTGATGGGGGCAAAAACTTACAGAGTTTGTACCAAACAACAGACAAAGATAGTTGGTTGCCAAAAACAGGCTACTCTTACTTAACACTGATAACTAAGAAAAGCTTATAGCTATATACTTAACCCACAAAACTTACAGAAGCAAAATTTTCAGTACCCAAAAACTTAACCATATGGTATCACAACCATCCATACCCTTTTACTGAAAACAGTACTGAGATAACTTTTTTCAAGCTATTATTTTTTTTTTCTTTTTTTCTGTTTTCTGTTTTGTTTCATAAGGTAGTAGTACAGAAAATAGCTAGAATTAAAGCTGAGATTTTTAGATTTGTGTTTACACTTGTATATGTAAAGTTAGATTGGTGAGTTCTTTATATGCTTTTAGGTTGTTTTCAATTTTTTGTTGAGTAACTTGTTTACATTTCAAGGTTTTCTTCTGATTTTGTCCTTTGGATTCTAATGCAGAGAATAGAAGAAAATTCACAAATGTCCAGCAAATGAGTTTGTTTTTATGGAAAGAAACACATTCAGTATGGTTAGTCTTCTTGTTCTCTTCTGGGTCTATCTATTGATGCATCATTTTTGTGTTGAAATTGTTTATACACATTTTGAAACTTTGGATTTATCAAGTGTTTGTTTTTATACATATGATGTGTTTGAATCTATTACTGTTTGCCGGCTAGTGTTCTGTTAGCTGAATTCCTTTGTCTTTTTATTGCTTAAGTTACCTTGTAGTGTAGTTCCTCTTTTCTTCCTTGAGAAGGCTGGGCTGGTAATTGTCATTTGAACTGTATAGTTCGATTTTGTGTAGAGATACGGGTTGATGTAGAGAAGGTGGTGTCAAATGTAAAGTAGTTGGGGAAATTTTGAAATGAGGGTATTTGAAGTGAATTTTAATCTGGTACAATTATGGCGTAATTATGATGCAACTGAAAACACTAACCAAGAAGAGGGGAAATTTGAATCAGAGGATAAAGGTTACTTAACGGATGAGAGTATTCCATATGCTTCTGAAATAGAAATGCGAACTTTCTTGGATACTAGTTCAAAGTTGTGGAAGATTAGGATCAGGCTTACTTAACGGCGGGGAGAACAGATGACTGTACTCTAAGCTTTGCTAGGAAATGGGAGCAATGATATCTGAATTACAGTTCAAAGCCATTGGATGTGTGTGGTATTCTTGATCCAATTTCGAATGTAATGGTCGAAAGAGGCGTCCATCCAATGGAAACTACAGTACTAAGATGTTAAACGGTTACTGTTGATGACATTAGGAAAATCTGATATGCGTACCTATCTGATATCACTAGGAAAAGAATGAATGTTCGATGTCATTATAGGAATTTTCCAAATTTAAGTTACTCTGTAGCAAGCTAAATTTATGGCATGGTATTGGATTGTTGTGCTAAAATTTATGTAATAGCACAGTAGTTGTGGATTGTTGTGCTAAAATATTTAGTATGATTGCTTCGTTTGAGTTGTTCTGTCATGAGGTCTGTCGGATCGTATTATTCATATAAGCTTTTTGTGGTTTCCTTGTCCTAATTATTGCTGAAACTTTTTGTATATGGCATGTTTGGCAGCTCTAAAGTAAGCAACTTTGAGGTCAACGTGCTGGTTCTCATGCAAATGTAACCAAAAGTAAGTATTTGAGGTGGTAACTTACAGTGATCATTCATTCTCAACCGCTTCTTACCTCAGTCCCTACAAAATAACATCTTTTCCATCTCAACATGTAGCAGTGGAAACAAAAGTAGTACAAATGGTGGCAATTGATTGTATTTCGCAGTAACGTCGTCATGAAATGGAAACTTGAAGATTACCACTCTATATGTGATCGTTAAATGGAAGATAAAGACACCGAAAATAATAAGATGGTCCTGGCTAAACCAAAAGCTTCGAGACCTTCTTGCTCAAAGTTCCAGTCTTTCTCTGCTCTCCTTACAGGTGCGATTAGCACATCATCATCACCCAATTCACTTTGTGAAACAGCTGTAGCTCCCATTAGACCCAAGACTCTGAGAATCAAACCCACAGAAAGTTTGGCTTCAAATGCTGCTGTTTCATCTCAGGTGGGGGCTGATAATGTAGATCATTCTCATTTCTCATTGAAATTGCTTCTATTTATGATGTGTAATCTCCTTGAATGTCTTGGTTTTTCAGGGTGAGGCATCTGGAACTGCAGCTTATTCCTTTAAACCTGAAATCAAATCTTCTGTGGTATTTAAACCAGTGGCAAAACTTGTTTCCAGAACAACTGTTTCTCAATTGGCAAATTTGGTCAGTATAACATATCTACTCAATGTTGAAATCAATGTTATTTATAAGTAGACATTGTATGTGCGTAGTTGTCCATTTGGTTTCTATTTGTTGTTTGCTTTAGGCTAAGTTCTTCAAAGGGAAGACCGAAGATGAGAAAAAAAAAAACGGGAAAAGTAGTTCTTGCCATTCTTTGAGGCTTTGAGGTTAAAGCATGCTTGTTCATTTTGTTTTGATCAGGGAAATTCTAATGTCAGTAACCATCAAGCAACAGTTCAGGTGCAAACTTATGTTCAAAATGCAAATCGATCCAGACACCATTTCCAAACTCCGGTCGGGTCAGATATTCGTCAAGAATTGCCATTGCCACCTGTTAGAATTAACCAGATCAATGATCCCTCAAAGATGGCATTGCGGAAACACAAAGAGCATCAGAAAGATTTGACGCCAACAATAAGTGGAGATAGACCTTCTTATGATGGATATAATTGGAGAAAATATGGGCAAAAACAAGTGAAAGGAAGTGAGTACCCACGAAGTTACTACAAGTGCACGCATCCAAATTGTCCTGTAAAAAAGAAGGTCGAAAGATCATTCGACGGGCAAATAGCAGAAATTGTTTATAAGGGCGAGCATAATCACGCAAAACCTCAGCCTCCTAAACGTCACACGTTAGGAATACCTGATCAAGGATTTGCATCTGATGGGACTGGTCAAGAAACTAGTAGTAATTCATTATGGAGTAACTCTCTCAGCGAGAGGAATGAAGGGTCAGAAAATCGACTGGACAATCGAAGTACCGTTGGATTTTCATATAATCCTTTTTCTTATACAGTTAAAGCTCCAATTCCTTACGATTCTGTCACAACCGGTGGAGCTTTCAACAGTAGTGGGCTTGGAACTCCTGAAAGTTCTTATGGTTTGAGTGGTGATTGTGATGAAGCAAGCAGAAGAATCAATGCAGTGGATGATGAACCTAAATACAAGCGAAGGTAAAAAATTTAAACAATGATTTTCTTAAAGTGGATGATCAATAAACAGAATTTTGGACTTACCTGTGTCTTAATAATATGAATAATGAAAACACTTAGAAACGTCCCACGGTCATTGTTTTAGAGTGCAAAGACATACTGCTTTGCAGCATCTGTTTAAATATGTGAGTTTACAAGATTTCAGCAACTTTGTCAGATTGTGGTTTAGTGTTTTAAGTGTGCTGTCTTATAAATTCCACTGCCCACGCCAACTGATGATGTTTACTTGTTGCTTTCGTTCTTTCTTTCAAGGAAGAAGGAGAATCAGTCTATTGACGCAGGCGTAACATCACAAGGTGCACAAGAGCCTCGAGTCGTGTTGCAAGGGACAACGGATGCGGAGACTATCGGGGATGGTTTCCGCTGGAGAAAATATGGGCAAAAAGTTGTGAAAGGAAATCCATTTCCGAGGTTGATACTCAAACTTCCGCCTTATATTCTTTTCTCTGTCAGTTGTAGCGTTATGATGATTCACTTGTACGGGGTATCCTCTTCAAAAGAACTTACTTTCACTAACACTGTTTATATAACTTGGGCTTGCAGAAGTTATTACAGATGCAGCAGTCTCAAGTGCAATGTCAGGAAGCATGTCGAAAGGTCATTGGATGATCCAACTGCATTTATCACAACCTACGAAGGAAAACACAATCATGACATGCCTTCGACAAGGAATATGAATCCATCCACATCTCATGAGTTAGATTCAAACACCCCCATTTACAAACCCAACCAATGATGTACACAAAGTGAGGATCTTTGCTCAACAGATCATCGTTTTGAAGAGATCAGGAACATTAAAATTTACCAGCTCGGAGTTACTTTCCAACACCTGCTTATTGAATGAGAATGATATAGCCACTTATTTCTGAATCATCCAAGAGGGAGATCTTTCTTTGTGTAGATATGATTACTATAGAACTCGTCATTAAATGGGTAAAAAAGCAAAGGGTTTCTCTATTATATTTCACCTTTTTTTTTTTCCTTTGGCAGCTTGAATCTGCAACAGATGACATATTGTTATGTTAATTCTTTCCTGTAACAGCATTATTCTACTGTGCAGATATATAACTTGTTATAGTTTTTTGTGTTCAGTCTGACAACTCTTGATGCCCATTGCTCTAGAGTGATCCTACACTCAAGAGTCTCTTGTGAAGTTCATTGAGTATGCTGCGTTAAGTTGGTTGTGATAGTTATGAAACGTCTCGGATTTTTTTCCGGCAGATTAATCACTTTTTATGTTGTAATCAGTCGACCTCCATACTTAAAAGCTGCAAGAAAAGAACCCCCCCCCCCCCACCCAAAGTGGGATAAACCTATCCCCCAAAGTAACTGCTTTTCAAAAGTAACAAACTTTTCGAGATTTGGGCACTAAACATTGTTTAATGCTTAATCTGTTTACTTAATCGACCTCCAAAAATTACTCTCGAGCGACTTACAAATTACATTGAAAAGATATAAATTGTGTGTGAGTGATTACAATATAAAACGCACAAAAGTTCTAACAAAAACAATATCACAACATAATCTCTAGCAAAGACAAAAACTCACAAAAGATAACTAAGTCATAAAATCTTTAGACAACAAAGAGCAGCTGCTACTTCAAGCTTGTAAATTAAATCAAGAATTCCAACCACTTCAATGCATCTCGTCAAGATCTTTTAGATTCAAACCCTTGTGCAAGATCACCAAACATCTTTCGACGATTTTTCTTCGATGATGGAAAACTTAAACCCCATTCGCACCCAAAATCTAAGAGCTTGTTTGTTGAAATTTCATGAGATGTGCTAGATTTTGGAATACAATTCTTTTGTGCACTCAAAGTGCTATTTGGGAAAAGACCCATCACTCTAGACTTACGAGTCATTTTTTTTTTGTTAGATACCAAAATTGGTTCGGACAAAGACGAATTTTGGATGCTAATCTCCGAATCTTCCACAACCAACACCGAAGTAGGGGCGGACACCCTACTTTCCAAGTGTGCTAATTTAGCTACATTTCCATCGAACCTGCCAAAATCAGAAACCTAACGCAAGATTTGTGCCGGCTATTCCTTGATGGATGCCAGTTAAACCTTATTTTTCAAACCACATTATACTTGCAAAATTAACCTCCATGAACACGTATCAGACTAAAGAGTAGTAAAGTAAAACTGTTTTTGTATTTTCACCTAAACCATCAATGGATGCTTAGATTGAGGAGGATTACGTGTATAATTATAAAATGATCAAGTAGCTTATAATATGTTGAAACAACGACTATCTTCTATCAACTTGTACTTGATCACCTTTTTCTGACTCTTAATTTTTTTTACAAGTCCAACTCGAACTCTACGTGGTAAGCACAACAGCCACAATTAATCTTAATTCTCAGACTCGAATTTACTGAATCAATGCAAGTTTCAAAATTGATCACCACATGTTCTCTTCCGACAGTTCACAACTTCACATGACATTATGCTTGACTGAGTTGACTCGATCCCGCTGCTGTTGTTTTTCTGTTTTCTATTTTAAGAAAGAAAGGGCACTCGTACAAAACTATTTTAAAAAAATTCAAACATGTTCAGGGTTAATAAGCCGTGCCTACACTGCTGCACATATCTGAATCAACAATGATATACCCACGGAGCCGACTGTCAATCTGCTGTCCCGATCATGCATCCAACGGTTTAGAGATTCTGTGACTGAAACAGTGGAATTAGTAGTGGGCAAATGAGGAAGCCTCCACCATTGGATCTGTTCGAGGGCTAAAGGGTGGACAGTGGGCTCGATCAACAAATCATTTTTGTATCTGAATTTGAATTTTGTTCCTGTAGAAGTTGTCTCAATTGTAAGCATAAGAGTTTAGCTATTTTAGGAAACGTATTCTAGAATGTTCTAGTAAATTCTTGCGGGGTTCTAGGTGTCCTAATTTAGGTTCGTTTCCTTGTATTATTAGGAAAGACATTACTTGGAGAATACACCTCTAACTAGTATAAATAAGGGTCCCTAGAGGTGTAGACATATACCGGTGAAGTTCATCCTAAAGGGTGGAAAATTTGCAAGAGTTTTGGTCTCTTTGTAGGGTTCTTGTGAAGGTGAGAGGTGAGAGGTGTTAAGAAGAGGCAAGAGTCTTCTTTGTAATCATCTTTTACGTTAATTGAATAATATCGTGTTCTTGTCCGTGGTTTCACCCAATTTGGGGTTTCCACGTAAATC
This sequence comes from Papaver nudicaule, assembly GCA_023529015.1. Taxonomy (NCBI): domain Eukaryota; kingdom Viridiplantae; phylum Streptophyta; class Magnoliopsida; order Ranunculales; family Papaveraceae; genus Papaver; species Papaver nudicaule. The sequence continues at coordinate 152,244 of JAJJMA010272147.1, read as the reverse complement.
CTTGTCTTGTGTGATATAGTTTGATTGCTTCTCTCGTCGTTGTTAGTAACGTTCTTGATTCCCTAAAGATCGTAAGTGTTGTGGTGAAAATCCCAACAATTGGTATCAGA
>JAJJMA010272147.1:72836-147134 GCA_023529015.1 Papaver nudicaule | reverse complement strand
GGTCTCTTTGTCGAAACTTAGCCGTCCATAACTCAGTCCCTTTCCACGTGGCGCCGTCTGAGAGAAAATAGAAACGTGAAGGTTAAGGCCCCTTCCTATGGGGAAGGCAAACCATACTGTTTGCCTTGTTTACCCCACTATGGAAGGGGCAAACACCAAAAATGAGCAGGCAAACCGCCAGATCTGTCTGTTTGACGGGGCAACAGGACTAACTAACGGTAGTTAGTTAGTATCACGGTCGAGTAAGCGACTCTCGGCCGAGATTGTCTCTCTCTATAGAGAGAATCTTTTTCCCCACCGAAAATCTCTCTCTCTTATTAAATAAAATTTATCCCCTACTTTTACACTATATCTCTCTTACTTTAAAATTTTATAATATATCTCATTTATCTCTCCTACTTAATCTCTCCTACACATCTTCCCACAATTATTATTCAAAATAAAATTCAATGGGTCCCGTAAAAAATACTTTTTAATTAGATTTGCCTGTTTTGCCATAGTGCAAAATCACATTTGCCTGGCCACGTGGCCAGGCAAATCACAAAATTTGACCCCTTGCATAGGAAGGGGCCTAAGAGGACATACCTTGCAAGTATCTTCCAGACGTAGTTAATTTCGGTTTCGGTCGAAGATTGGAACAACACGACAAATTTGTCTCGATAAGATTTTCGGTAAAATTTCAATGTAACACCTGAAACCTCGTTTCCAAATTGTATACTTATACGGAATAATATATATACATTTTACATTCTAGAGTAACTCTAATCACGTTTAAGCTGTTACTCACGAACTTTTTGCAAATTATGTAAATTATTACTGAAAGTCCAGATCACCTATTTTACGACCAACTATTGATTGAAGTCCAAAACTACTGACTACAACCAAAAACTTACGCTGACCATCTAAAATGGTTTTGCCTAAGAAATACACCAAGGGTAATATCGTCATTTTATTCTTAAAAGAAATTACTATCTTCATGTCTTTCCCGATAACCCCTGCGGCCTGTCTCTCACTCAGTAACCAGAGAACCAACCAAAAAAAAAATCTCATCTTCTTTGACTGAAATCTCCTAATTTGTTCTTATTTGCTCTACGAGTTTAAATACCTTCATTTTCCTTATCTCGGCATATCGGTTCGGCTGTATCTCGGTCGAATCAAGCAAGATTTTCGTTAAAATCTCGATTTGGTGAGATGGCGTGATTCGTCTCACTCCAAGAGCGAGGCCGAGATCATCGCTGAGATCTCGGTTGTCTCGGCCGAGATCGACCACATTGCTTCCTACCATACTTCCACTTATCCATATGCTTTCGCTGATGTTTTACCCTCACATTCACACTAATCTTGATAGTACCTTATTAATTTAAGGCATGCAACCATTTTCTTATTAATCTAAACCTTAATCCCCTAGATCTAAAAAGCCCACATGTTAAATGGTGCCCAAATCATCGATTTCTATTGGTCGAGAAAAGTTTGGGCGTTGGCTTCTTTGAAAAGGACATTTGGGGCATTCAGATAGGTCAATACGGGACCAATACGATTCCTAATAACATAATTTAAACATTGTTTTCTTCTGAGGCTGCAAAATATATTCATGGAACAAATTCATGAAATAAAATAAATACTTGATAGATTATTACTACTTTATTTAGGGTTTTAACAAATTATTTGACTAAAAAAATTATGTGCCTTATTTGTTAAGCATTTGTGTTTGAGAATTTTCCACTTTAAAATAGTTTATACCATTTTAATTCACCGGGTAGAATTCTAAAATATACCAAAAGAAGATCCTTAGCTTTCTCCAGAAGCTTAGACATCATTATAAGGAATTCTACCATTTTCCCAAGTTTTTGTGTCTATGTTTAAGTATCACCACAGTATAAATCTAACTTCACTTAATATCGCGAAAAATAGAGTCAAAGTTCCCGCAAGGATTTTTCAAGATTAATATCAACCCGTGAGAATAATAAGTACATTTAAAATGAAACAAATAATAATGATGAAAATTGATAGCTGCTCGTACCTCATTTTATACCCAAATAGACCAATGGTTTTCTTCATGACAAATTGGCTTGATAAATGGACATCAGATGGGCCATTGAAGGTGAAATATCCTGCAGTTTTTAAGATATGGAGAAATAAGAGTGTGACTCTTCATGAAATGATTGTGAATGGCAGGCTAGCTTGTGATACATGGAGGAATATGTCTTCTGCAGAGCAGCTGGAATGGGACTTGCTATGTAATGCTTTAGGGCCAGTTTATCCTATGTCAGATGAGGAAGATTCTGTCTCATTTCCAACAGATATCTCAGTTAGAAAATGCCATGATCTGTTAATGCAGCAGGAAGGTGATTGTAGTTTTGTTAAGTACCTATGGAGGAAAGGGGTGCCACCAAAAGTGAATTTCATGCTATGGGCTAACTTCCACAAGTCATTACCAACACGTTCTATGTTGAAGATAAGGGGGATGAATATTCAGGATGAGAGGTGTTTGTTTTGTGAGGTTGAGGAGGAGACAGCAGATCACATGTTGCTGCACTGTAAGTATGCGTTTGAAGTTTGGGGGTACTTTATCAATGCTTTCAGGGTTGCATGGGTGTGTCCACAGAATATTGTAGCCTGTTTTGATCAATGGAGCATGAATAATCTCAGAGGAAGGTGCAGGAAGGTTTGGGAGAAGATCAATTATGCTATACTGTGGCATATATGGAAGGAGAGGAATCAAAGAGCTAATGGTGGTAGAGCTAAGGAAGCAAATGAGTTATGTTTGGTAATAAAGCAGGATGTGATGCTTTGGTTTCATGAAACAGATGTTATCAGATTTTTGGATGTAAACCAAATCTTGTTTAACTGGGGAGAAATTCTTCACATGTAACTAGTGTGTTGAGTTCTTCCTAGGCATTGTAAATATTTTGGCTTTTAATATAAACTTTTTACATTCATTTTTTTTTATGGTATATAAATGATAGTTGCCCCTGCGTTTTCGTTATACCTTCCAACCAAACTCTTTCTTCCTAACGAAAATCGATAGTTACCCATATATTGTGGCACACATAATAAAGACATTAGCAAAATTCACCATTTTCCAAGTTTTTGAGTCTTTGTTTGAGTATCACCACAATAAGAAGCTTAACCTAACTTCTCTGAACATAGTTCTTCAACAAGAGGTAGACTCAGGGTTTCAAGATTAATATCAGCATGTGCAAACATAAATTACATTTAAAATAAAATCATAATGGTGATGAAAGTTGTTAGTTGTGTGTATCTTTTTGTTATACCCTCCAAATATGATAAAGTATTCTTTTTCCAGATGATGATGAAAAGTGATTGCCCGTACTTTTTTTTTAATTATACCTCCAACCAAGCATTTTTTTTCTAACAAAATTTTGATGAAAATTGATAATTTCTGGTGTACATAACAACGACATTAGCAGAATTTCACCATTTTCTGAGCTTCTGGGTCCATGTTTGAGTATCACCACAATATGAAGCTAAATTCTCCAAATGTAGTTCTTCGGCAAAAGGTAGACTCAGGGTTTCAAGATTAATGTCAGTCCATGCAAATAGAAAGTACGTTTAAGATGAAACAAATAATGATGACGATGAATATTGATAATTGCCCGTGTACTATATCTCTTAATTACATAGTAAAACAAAAGTTTTAATCATAAACAAAAACCCTCGTAGAAGGGAAAACCTGAATGATTGAGATGTAAACGTTCTACTTTACATTTTTCTTTTCATGTTATTCATGATGTTATTTTCCATTCCTTTTCTTGAAGAACTAATGACAGGGTTGGAATTGTTTTTGCGAACATAGAAAGTAACTGAATAAGAAGTGGTATTGAGAGGGTAAAGGGTGGAAGAGAAAATGTTTGGAGATGCAAAGATGATGAGATTTAAAGTTTCTGAGGGAAAATACAACCCAAATAATTTACATTGATATGTTTCCCAAACCAAACTAAAATATGTCTGGAGTGATGCAATCCCAGGTATGGTAAGTTAATTTTTTGACAACACAGACCAGTAAGAGAAGATTTTTGTTAGAGGGAGCAAATAGGGATCCGAAGAGAGCAAAAACCGTTGTCAACTCGTTAACTCGGACCGATTTATATATTTTTATGAGTCAGACAAGTTTATTCTTGTTACACAAATTATGCACACGCCTAACATCAGCCTACATATTTCTTCATGTTCCGCTTTTCTTTCCATATCTTTTATCACGTTACCACCATTAACATACTTACAATAATAGTGGAAACACTCACAATATATAGCGTATACGTTAATCATACATGAGAATACAAATTCAAATTCCATGCACAATTAATCATATATGATAACTACAAATTAAAATTCCTTCGTACTTGTTAATGGATAGTTTCAAATTACTACGTACAACGATCACCGTAACCAAACAAATGATGCTTCACAGCTAGTAAATCAATTGATTGATGAGTTGAAAACGTGGTCCAAATTAGTGACTGTTAATTTGTACAAGAAAAATCAAACTTAAAAGTCAACGTACATCCCATGAGTTAAGTTAGGTTGAGATTGAACAAATGAATCGTTGACTATTTGTATTGGTATTGGTAATGGTAATGGTGATAAATGTAAATATTAGGGTTAGGAAATAAGTAGGCGTTGCAGGTAATGGGAGAAAGATAGAAGCATCCAAATGAGAGGGTTTATCCTATTTTTTTGAGCGTATGAACTATTTGTGTGATTAGTGATGCTAATTTTGTCTATGATTTTTGCTCTACTCGGATCCTTTTTTGCTCCCCTCTAACAAAAATTTAAGAGAAGTGCCCATCCAATACTTCACCTTATGATCATATAGAGTATTAAAGTCCATGGACCTAATTCACCTTGTAAAATTGGCTTACAAGGTTAGGGTTGTCCAAGGTTTATATACTTCACAAATCCAATAATCTAAGCTATGTGGGACTGCTCTCAACATAGAGACAAAATAAGTCTCATGGTACCTCAAACCATGCCGATAATAAGTTACCCTTACTTTCATGATTAGAAGTTTGCTTTCTACATCGGCATATATTAAGGTGTGTTTTATGCGTTCGCTATTACAACAAAGATTAGGCTTCTTTTATTTTAATCGACAAAATATATGGTGCTGGCGAGTTGCGAACTTAGGTCATTGGTATTATCATCCAATGACTTTATGAAGGTTGGACCGAAGTCCACTACCTACAAGCCCAAGTAGCTAGGCAAAGAAATAAAGAAAAATCCTCCCCACCTCGATGTAGATGAATTTTGAACTCAGTCGCTGATATCTTTACCACTGTACTATACAGTGACATCTGCCAAAAAATGATGTGAAACCCCTTTAAACTCGTGGTGATTCTCTCTTCAGTTTCTCTTGTTGATGATGGACATTCTTGTTTACCCATCTATCTCTTAAAAAAAAAATGATGAGAAGAGGTCGATAAAAAAATGATTGAAGAAAACAATAAAAGGTAATAAAGTAAATATTCGAAATTCCCAGTTTAACGGAATTTCAAAAAGAAAATCAAAAATGAGTAAAAGTAAAAAAGGAAAAATGAACTTCTTCGGCGGTGTCAAAAAGACCAATTTAAACAACTTGCTCCGTTTTGGCTTTTAGAATTGAATAATTTCACCTGACAAACGCGGTTTCGACACAGAATCGCTATCAAACAAAAGTTCCGATGAGTACCATAAAGAAAAAAAATACATACCATTATTCCAGTTTCACCCTCGCAGGCAATCTAAATTGACCCAGAAAAGCATCAAAGAATGTTCTAAATGTCAAGGGTAGTATAGTAATTACGAAATGATTCTAAATTTGGATTAATGCTAACTTAGGTTAGTACTTATATATAAGAGCTATTCTCCTCCCTGTGACTATTTTTCTTTCATTTTCTCTTTGTTTTTCTTCTCACTGAAAATCCTTCTCTTTCTTTCTTCTTCGACTATTCCTTCCTAGTAGAAGAAGGAGCTAGAAAGCTAACAACAATGGGATGGTTTCCTTGTTCTGGTGACTCAACCAAAAAATCTAAAAAGAAGAAGACCCTCCTTGATCAGAAAAAACCTACTTGTTCAGGTATTAAACGAAAAAAGAAGAGATTTTTTTTAAGTTGCAAATATGCTATTTTTAGCTTTCCTCAACTTTTGGGGAAGTTTTTATGCATGTTTTGTTGTCTGGGTTTCGATTCAAAATTGGGTTTTCTTGATGTAGTTTTTGAGGTTTCTTAGGATTCACATGAAAAATCAAGAATACTGGATTTTGATTGGTTGAGTTTTAAGATTTTTGTGAAATTGGGATGTGTCTTTGTTTGTATTCTGAGTTTGGCTGTTTGTGGTCTTGTTTAGATATTTGACCACATAGGTTTTTTCAATGTGTTAATTTCACCAATGTGGGTATTTTATTTGGGTTTGCATGATAATTTAGATGTTATTCGAACTTTGATTTTAGAGATTAGGTATGTTTTGTTCTGAAAGTTAGGTTGAGTTTGCTCCATAATTGGTTTTTTTCCTATTAGGGCTCAATGTATTCAGGTTTTAGCTGTTTTTTATGTTTGCAGTGAGTCATGTTCAATCAAGATGCTAAATTTCTTTGATTTTTGATGTTCAATGAAGATCCATTTAATCTAATGTTGGTTTGTTTAAGCAGTCAATAGTTAAAGAAATCATTTGCTTCCGTTTTAGCCATTTTTGGGTTTCCAGATGATATGAACATGAAACCCCAAGGGTATGCCAAGTGTTAAAGAACTAGGTCTTTTGTTGTCAAACTGTTTCCGAAACAATTTTGGGCTATTTCAAGGTTCATTTTATCAATCTAGTGTTGAAAAACTAGTTTTTGCTTTATTTGTGTAACTGTATATTGAATGAAGGAGCATGTTACTGATTTTGCTAATGGGGTTTTGTTTGTACTGCATGATTGAAAAAATCCAAGCAAAAGTCCTACGTGGTGTTGTTCATTTGTCTTTATGTGCTCATGTTTATCTTTGTCAAGGCATTTGATGATTGAAGTGTTTGTAATTCAACTCCTGTGTGAATTCAACTAAAAAAGCTTTTTCTTTTTTTCTTTTTTTTTTGTCATGCTGTGTGTTTTGTGTGGTTCTCTTAATTTCAGTATATGGTGATGATTAATTATTTTTACTGACATTTTGTTAACTGTCTTTTATAGAGAAAGTAAAAATCAATCCTACAGTGGATTCGAGGAAGGGATCTAAGGAGGATCCTTTGAATGGAGGATCTAATATCTCGGCTCACACATTTCCATTTCGTGAATTAGCAGCTGCCACGAAGAACTTCAGGGAAGATTGTCTATTGGGTGAAGGGGGTTTTGGTAGAGTTTATAAAGGTCGACTCGAAAGCACCAATCAGGTACATCATGTTTTTGATAAGTAAATGTAACCGTTAGAATTGAGAAGCTGAGAAACATGAAAGTGTGTCTCTTTTCGGATAGGGATGCATCAGTATGTCTCATTTAGCAATCTTCTATCTGGTGTACATTTAGCAATCTTCGATATTTGTTGTTTCTTAGCTTGCACTTTTGGACTAGAGTAACCGACTAAGAACACGGAATTTATACGTTATTTATGAATTTTTTTGGTTCTTGAATGTAGGTTGTGGCTATTAAACAACTTGACCGTGAGGGTTTGCAAGGGAACAGGGAATTTCTTGTGGAAGTTTTGATGTTAAGTCTACTGCATCATACTAATCTTGTTAGCCTAATCGGATATTGTGCTGATGGTGATCAACGACTTTTGGTCTACGAGTACATGCCTTTAGGGTCTCTGGAAGACCATCTACATGGTATGGTGATTGCCTTACAGAAAAAAAAAATAATATATAAAATAAAAACTCACCACTTCTTACTGTGCTTTTCGTAGGGAATAATAGGCTTTTTCATCTCATATTTTATTTTTACAGATCCTCCACCTGATAAGAAACGACTGGACTGGAAAACACGAATGAAAATAGCAGCTGGTGCAGCAAAAGGGTTGGAATATTTACATGACACAGCAAATCCTCCCGTTATATATCGTGACCTAAAATGCTCAAATATCTTACTTGGGGAGGGGTATCATCCAAAATTGTCTGATTTTGGCTTAGCGAAGCTCGGTCCAGTAGGGGATAACACCCATGTATCTACTAGGGTGATGGGTACATATGGCTATTGCGCACCAGAGTATGCAATGACTGGTCAGCTAACGTTGAAATCAGATGTTTATAGCTTCGGGGTAGTGCTATTGGAACTTATTACAGGAAGAAAGGCAATTGACAATTCAAAACATGTTAAAGAACAAAACCTGGTTGCTTGGGTAAGAATTGTTTCCTATTTTATTTGTTTTATTGCTGCAATATGTGGTCCTGTCAAGCTCCACTAGATAAAACATGGACCACTGATACACCCATACCTAATCGTAAAAATGCATTGATGACATTGATCCTGATAGACGCTTAAAAGTTCTAGGTTATCTTTTAATTCTTTTATAAGCGCTCCACTTAAGAAAAGGGAAAGATCCACTTGAGCAAGATAGAAGGACTATTTATTTTTTTCGCTCTGGAAGAGTTAAATTCCCAACTTGTTTGGGACTAAAGGCTTGTTGTTGTTGTTGTTGTTGTTGGAAGAGTAAAATGATCCTTCTAATATCAGATTTTTTGGCCTTTTGTTTTATTGCAGGCACGCCCATTGTTTAAAGACAGGAAATCTTTCCCGCAGATGGTTGACCCAACACTCCAAAGTCAGTATCCAGTGAGGGGTTTGTATCAAGCACTTGCAGTTGCGGCAATGTGTGTTCAGGAGCAACCAACCATGCGACCCTTGATAGCAGATGTGGTTACAGCTTTATCTTACCTTGCCACACAAGAATATACCCCTCATACACGCCTGGCTCCGTCTACTCCGCCTCGTACCAAAAGGGAGATTAGTGATAAGCGAGTCAATGGAGGCAGTAGTGGAAGTGGATTTGAAAGAGACCAGACCTGCAGATGAATTATAAATTGTCATAGAAGCTCAAGTCAGAGAGTAAAAGTTGGTAGATTTTCCCTCTTTTGGATGATTGGATTTTCTTGTTCAATCTTCTCCGATGTTTCTTTTCTTCCTGTAATTACATGGGGAGTTCCTAAGTTGCCAATTTTTCTTTTGTACATGTTGTGTTTGGTCCCCGTGTATGTAAAAGTCGCCCTTCTCATTTTTGTTTTCCATCGGATCTGGGTTATTAAAGCTGACCTCTTTCTTTTCTTTGTTTTTTTCTTTGGATTTGCACAGAACACTGCAATTACAGATTTGAGTAGAAGTGACAAGCAATAACAGTTTTCATAAATGTTATCAGAAATCCTGTTACTCGATAAATTGGGCATTGTCCATAAACGTCTTTCATAGTACTGAATAATGATTACTGCTCGTCAAGGGGAGATCCGTGGGAAGATACACAATTTACAGGCCTATGTACTAAGCAATGTCCACCGATCAAAGTGTAATTCGCTTAGGTTCTCTACCAGGTTTTGAATCTTTTGATATTCCAAGAGAGAGGGAGAGGGCGGTGTCTTAGGGATTCTTAATTCTTCTTCACTGTCAACGGTGTTGCCACCTCGGTAGCATCACTATCGTCATATCAACTTATCACCATTTCACCATTGCCACCTTATTATCACCGCAACATTACCATCTCCCCATTATTCACCACCACCATTATTAATAGAATTATTACAACTGATAGGATTGCAAACTTGGAGATTGAAACAGCTAACCTCGCAATTGAAGAACACTTCTCCTGGCCATAATATTAGCATTGAATCTGTTTAGCTTTACCATACAAAAGGTTTTCGAAAAAATTTAGAGCGAGTGCAATGTTCACAACTTCCTTCCTAGTAACTCTAGAATATATAAGTTCAGAATACCTCTTAAAGACTAAAAAAGTACACAATAACTTACATGTATAAAATATCCAACCCTAATTTATCCCCAAGTAACTAAATTTTACAAGACTATCTCTTATACTTCACTCTCATTGCCCCCTCCTGGAGTGCCCGAGGAGATGACCCAAGGTTTAAACACCACTGCAAGTTTTATAAGTTATGGTCTACATGAGGAAATGTTCTTCATTCCTCGCAAAAATTGAACCCTTCTTTCCTTTCAGGAACTGGGGGGAAGTATTTCTGCAAGAATGTACACAGCGATTTTATGGAGGAGGCCTCGATGAATTTTCACTCGTGTAATCCAGTCTTGCTGGAAGATCAGCAGCTCAACGAATATTTATACAAGCAGGAAGATCAGCAGCGGACTTATCAGCATACAAACTTCACAGCCAAGGGCATTAAACTTTCGGATTCTTGTCACTACTTGGAACTTTACCTAATTGCACTATTTCTCATCAGTTGTAACTGGTTGCATGTTTACATCTTTTGGCTGAGCAGAAATGCTTTGTTCCTCATTGGAGGGGTTGCTACCATTGGACTTCTCCACCGGAGTAGGTTTGGGTTCCTCAACTGGAGTTGGTTTGGACTCCTCAACTGGCTTTCCCTGTTAGGTTTCTCAGTTATTTAAAAAAAAAATGCCAAGTCAGTATATCATTGGGAAGAAAGAAAATCTTTGGGATGCTGTGGTTCATGAGAACATGATCAGGACTAGTCAAGATGCATAACAGAGAAATCTCAAAGACTAATATCCCCATTTCAGGTCTAAGGATCACCATCGTAAGAACTCAGTCTCGTAGCACCAAGATATTGGCACAAGATATAGTTTAAAACTGCTAAAATCTTCAAAACCTAGTGCTACTGCTTAAAGGTAACTTCAAGCTACGGTATCTACTTATTCTACTATCCAACATAGACTTTACCTTGTTCCCACGCCAGCCAAGTCCAAAAGGTCTTGACAGCAAACTGATTTTCCTTGCGGGCAGTTCCTGTGCGGAATCCTGGTTTAATTTTGCTGCAGAGTCAGCTGCTACAGCCCTACAAAAAATAAGCGAAGATCAGTTAGAAGTATTTCTCATGAATATTGATGTCCTTCCACATGCAGCACTGTCTATAAATACTCGTCAAAAACTATTTAACAGAACTAAGAGTCATTACTGCAGAAACTTGACAATGATGCAAAGTTTAGAGTACAAGTTTTGTTTTTGTGACCAAATACTTAGACTTAGCCACGATCCAGATGGAAAAGAAAATGTTTGGTGCAAACGAAAATACGAAATAGTTCAGCTCTTTTTATCAAAGAATGGGTTTAATTTTCTAATCCTTGGTTGAAGCTAGACTTTCGAAAATTTACAAGTTCAGAAAGAGAGCGGAAGTATTTTGGCAATCCTCATAATTCTTGACCCCAAAAATTTACAAGTTCTTTGGAAAAAGATTAGTATTTCTAAAATGTCTCTCCCCATTCCTTCGGTGGCTGTTCTAAATACAGTACATCTTTAGAATGCTGAATACCAGCACCTGATGAGTGTTTTAACATTTACACAGTGTCTCCTCCTCAAATCCAGTATATGGTCCTCTTTTCCGCTCATTTCTTGATAACTACAATGTTTCTATGTGCACAAAGAAATTGTTAAAAGAAAATGCTAAATTAATTAGAATTAATGAAAGGATCAAATAATTTCACTTAAACATACCAATCTACCGTCCTAGATGATGAGACTGACTAGTTTCACTTGAGGAAGCAGCTAAACTTTTGATTTCTTATGGCAATAAGGCGTCAAGATTAAAGCAGGAATTTTTTTTTTATGGGCGCAAAAAGCCACGTCTCAATATGCAGTTTCAAACCATGTACCTTGGTGATTGTTGTGCTTTTACTTGTCCAGATTGATACTGCAGGGTAGCCTCCAGCATTGACTCTGCCATGACCGCCCTTTTCTCCATTTGTGCAAGTAATGCCTGAGCCTCTTCATATTTTTCCTGCAAGCATCAATCAGCTAATGAACACAAGGAATATGGGAAACAAAGCAAGATGTTCGGATAATTCTGGCAAGGGCAGTTGGAAATCACAAGTGACATATCTAACCATTAGCTTCACAATATCAGAAGGTCCTAACTCAAAAGTTTATCAGATTGCGTACCCGAAGTATGATAGAAATTGAGAAAGAAAAATAAACTACTCTGTGACTGCCCTCTTTCCTGAGAGGATACTCCTCTCTTGTTTTTAAAGTGTTGATGTGTACCTATTAGGAGAGACTTCTTTCTAATGACATTACATATAGGAAGAAAGTTCCAGGCCGCCTTTGAAGCATCGGTCTAACCAATCCTCTAGTTCAGGACTAATAGGGATCTCTGAATTTTGCTCAGTTCGGTAAGTTGAGTGGACGAGAAGCATCACGTTGAATCCACCTTCTTTTGTTTGGGAAGAGGAAAGAACCCTACAGCAAATAACATGGGGGTGTTCTATTGTATAAAACCTCCCCACGAAAATTACAACCCGGAGGATGATGTGGACTATCGATAGATTATGCATATCATTGTGCGGGTATTCCATATGCAAAAGCAGCTGTTTCTTTTTCAGGGAGTTCAGAGACCAAATGAAGTACTAAACTGGAAGAGACTAGATTTCAGATTTACCCTAGTGGGCCATTTCTAACTCTACAGTTGACAGTCCAGCAATGCTCATTAGGCAAGTCACCATAGTTACATAAACAACCCTGTCCACTGTCTGTGCACATCCAACCCATTTGACACGAGTCGAGTGACCAGAATATTTGTGGCATTATCTTGACCCAAACATGTAAAACTCTTTCCATTGGGTGAGCGGAGCATCTGTTAGCCTTGGACTTCATCACATGCAAGCCAGCTCAGACAAATGTAATGGATTTTCCCTAAACTCCATAAATGATTGTAATATATTATCTTCACATGTGCCATCTTAATCAGACTTGGCATAGACACACATAACGATACGAGCAACGTTTATATTACATAGCAAGTACTTCTAAGACAGGAAAGAACCTGAAGAACAGTAGCCGCATATCTTTGAGCAGCTGCATCTTGCTCAGCAAACCTCCGTGCATCTTCGGTTACCTTTTGGTCTTGCTCAACCCGCATTAGAACCTTAAATAAAATCGAATGCAAGAGAGAGAAAGTTATAATTAATATGCAAGACAGGCCTAATTTAACCAACCATGTAGAATACAGAGAGAAAGAGACCTGAAGCATCGCACGTTCTTGTTCCTGCTTATCAGTAAGGGCCTGACGTAACTCAGCCACCTCTTGCTCCAACAACTCAACCTGCACAACCACATATTATGCAAGATCAGTGCCTTGGCAAGAAGATGGAGAGGAAAGAAACTGACAGCCATTATCCTTGTACAAAGGAATGCATAGAATTCATCCAATGCACAAAAACAAGGTCAATAATTTCCTAAAGATTCATGTACAACTGTTTTAAACATACCCTTGCACTCAATTGCCGTCTGTTATCCTGCTTGACCATTTCCATAAGTGCTGTCTCCAACTCTTCCGCCCTGGCAAGGAAGCATTCTATTTCAATGCAGGAGCATGAAATCTATACTTTTAATATTAAATTGTTTAAAATCAAATGTTTTCATATAGCTATAGGTAGCTAAAGTTCCTGGTAATCTGGACTTCTTTGGTAAGCACCTCCTTTAACCACTAAGATAATGTTGAAAGTTCCAGACATCTTTATCCGTCCCATTATATGGACATAAGCAGAAATATATAAGAAGTTATGAGTATTAATGGTGCAGATAAATGGAGGAACACCTAAGTGTATTCACTGAATGGAGTACTAGATGAGAAGCATCAAAGATCAGAATCATCATATTAATACTACTGCAAGCTACTAACTATAGTAGATCTCAAAAAGAGAAAAGAGAAAAGAAAAAAGACTGCATACAGGAACAGAGAAGATGATAAGAACAACATAAAGTTCTAAGCTTCTCACTGACATCATCATAGGTGCATGAACAAAGCTGCTGATAACCGCATGTACACAATCTACCCCTAACTGGATTCCAAGTGCAACAGTTTTGCATTGTATAAGCATGATTTTTTTAAGCCATCTCAATGTCCCTTAAGAAAGAAGAGACTGACAAATATTCAGAAAACAAGAGGACAACGGATCTTAAAGCAATATGGAAATACCAACCTCAGAACCGCTGATCGTTTCTCCTCTAACAATTTGCACAATTCCACTTTCAACCACACCACCTGGAAAATAAATACTTGTTTAAAACTAAAGAAGATCAGTTTGTCATACAAGGATTATACAGGATGATAAGATCTCAAATGAACACGTATTCAGTAATATCTGTCAAGTGGAATTGTAAACTTGTCGAAATAACAGATAACTGAGATACACCAAAAGATTACTTGTTCTTGAAGATCTGGGACAGACTCCTCAGCAGAATCTTCTGTTTGGCCGTTGAGAAATTCATCCAGATTGTTAGACCCAGACTCCAAACATCCATTTGTTTGTGCATCAACTAATACTTCTGTTGCGCTGTTTTCTGTTATCAGAGATTCTGGGTCATGCTTGAAACTGTAAAGTTTAGAAGCAAGACCCTGGGAATTCTTCCACACACGGAGACCTTTTGCGCGTTCTTCCACAGCCGCTACTATCGATGGACGATGTTTATCTCTCAATTCTTGCAATCTGACTTCATTTACAAACTGAAAACCCATACAAGCTGTCAAAACAAGCTGACTACTGTCAAATGTTGAGCCAGCAAGTGACTGCAACAAAGTAACCGCATCTCCAGCATCCTTAGTTGTAACCAGTGCAGGACCTACAGAATTCTCATTGGAGTAAGAGATGTGTTTCAAAAGGGGCATTTGAGCCAAGCAAAAACACAATTAACTGGGTTCTACTGTTGCAAATGTGGACTACAAATGACAAATTCAATTGTTATTTACCCAGTACCATATAATTCCATTATAGCAAGTGCTGTCCGAAATAACATAATACGATTTCCTTCAAATAGAAGCACATCCCAGACTCGAAGAACTGAAGTCATACAAAAAAATAAAATTAATTAAACGTCAAATATGATTGCCTCCCTTTGATATTATGCAAGTGACAGCATGCTCAGTCTCGGCAGACTAATGATCAAAATAATCAGGTCTTAGAGAAATGAAACTTTAATAAATTAGAACCTGACCACTTTCCCATGGAAGCATATTCACAAAGATGGAAAGAAACCAGGGTCCAGTAACCCATGCCACCTGCACCCCTAGGTAGTCCAGATGATTTACTGCAAGAGATGTGCAACAAAAACAAACACGTTAAACCTGCTATAGAAATGTAAAATAAAGGAGGAAAGAAATGAACACTTAGTAAAAGACTCGCCTAGTTTCGGAAATCTTTCTCGTACCAAATCCTCAAAAACAAGTTGGTCGACCTGAAGAAAAGTACAAATTAAGCTAATCCTTTTAATAATTTATGAATAACAACTCCCATCTGCAGTTGTTTGGATAACCCTGTCCAGTCAGTTTATGTAATAGCTCAAACTCAGGATTATCACATCAAGTGGAGTTAAAAGTAGTTGTTTAACCAACTGTTAATAGAAACAAAAACAAATATTACCTGGGATTCAATCATTTCTTCCGAGAAATAGCCGTCAAAATAGTCATCAATGATACCCATCAAAGTCCTGAAAGATTTGATAGAGAATTTACAACATCGAACATTATATATAAAATAGAACATTCGCATTGCAAGCGTAGAAACAGTATGATTTTCTTACAACAGGCAATCCAAAATTAAATTCAAGGGAAGTAGGTTTTGGAAAAAAGAATATAAGCTGCCAGACATACCAGAAAGCATTTTCTTCAGGCATCAGAAGCAAGAGTAACCCAGCAAAGAAATTCATGGCCTAAGAACAGAATCCAAGAAACAAGATAACCTTAATGTGAATCACTAATGATATTTGTTTAACCCAGACAAATAAATCAAACTGGAAGCAGAAGGAAGTAACCAACGATGAAATACAACACCGATCCTAATGAAACACATATCCCATCACCCAGAGCAAACAAGCATTCAGAAATTGTATTCCTTTTTTTGCTGTATCTAACAGTAATGAGGGTACAAGTGAAAGTGAAAGTGACAGCAACAGTGACAAAAGCATGTTCTAATTAAGTTTAAGATTTGCACGAGAATCTGCAATAATACGAGGTCCACTAGGCTTGTTGGGGTACTTTTACAACAAAAAGTTGGAAATGCATTATCAGAATAACTCTTTCAAATAAAAATACCTGGCAATACCCAACAGAGGGGTTATGCCTAGCATATGCTGTAAGTAAACGCCTAAGAGCATTTCTACCGTCCTCATCTAGGGCAGGATGGCCTGGGAATGTTCGAGGAAGATCCTGCAAAAGAAAAACATTTTGTCAAGTTGATGAGCCCACAACATTTCATTCTCGCCCAGATGGCACCTATCACTGATGATCAAATTTAGTGTTCAAAACTCAAGCATGTAATAAGTAATAACCTTCTCAATCTGCCCTTTCCATTTCTCAGGTGGACATGCGTGACCTGTACTTGAGCTGTTGTGAGAAAGTGAACCGTCGGACTCATTGTCCTTACTAGCATCCCGAGCAAGCAGATCTTGATAATAGCTCTCTCCCCGCCGTGCCTTTGCACCCACGAAGGCTTGCCACAACTGTAATAGTACGGGAAGTACAAATGAGCAGCATTCTTTAACAGGAAAACAAAGAGTATCTTGAATATACCTCTCCTCTAAGAGCCATTGGGACGCCACCCTGAACAAGACACTCCAGCTCTTCTTTCCAAGGGAAGTCTGTATCATTACCAGCACCAGGAGCACTTGCGTTATCAGCAGAGGAAGCATCTTGAACTGGATCAGATCTCTCAACATCGTAGAATTCATCATCAGAGTCCTCCTCGGACGATCCTTTTGATGATTTCCCCTCTTCAATTGAAGCGAGATGATTTCCACTTTCCCCTTTGGACAAATTCTTCCTCTTCTTCAAACGTAAACTCATCATGTGCTCAATGGCACCAAGGGATGGTCTTATTTGAGACCAAATTTGCACCACGCGTGTGTTTTTTTCTGTTTCTGTTTCAGTATCTGTTTTTGTTTCTGCTGCTGCCACCTCCTCGTTAATTGAACTATCAGAAACAGAGTTAGTTTCATTTGAATCATCTTCTTCTACACCCTTTTTAACAACAGTCTCTTCTTCTGAAACTACATCATCAGCATGTAAGGAAGTAGTTTCTTCCTCCTTGTGCAAGCCATTTATGGGTAATTGAGTAGGCTCTGCTTGCCTATTTAAAAAGTCTTTCCAACGTTCTGATCTTTCCTCTTCTTCCTCCTGAAACCATTAGTAGAATTACCAAGTGCAAAAACTTAACAACTTAGCTTCTGATGAAAACAAGTAAAGCACAAAAAAGCCATACCTTGTATATATTAGCATATTCACGATATCTCTGCAAGTGTTGAGGTCTCACAGAAAAACCGTAAGCGTCCCTGTTAACAAGAATTAAACTCAGTCTTAAAATTAACATAACTTCCCTATTGTGGCAATGCTTTAGGTATCATTGCCAACAAGCTATACACACAGCAAAAACTAAAAGATACAATTCGGATATATAACTCGTCGAATTCAAATCGCGAGACACGGAATTGAAGAAATGATTTAGTTTACCTAGGGTCAGCCTCAAATTCTTGCCAACTCACTCTGGACAGCAACATATTTCACAGAAAATTCCAATCCTACAGCCCATATCGCTCAGCATTGGCTTAATCGAAACACATATACTGAACCCTCAAGTCTCAACCCTTTATTCAAACTTAATCTCTAACAATGATAACTAATAATCCTACTATAAACACTCAACAGTACCCCTAAAACCCTAATTTCGATAAATAATACTCAGGATCAACAGAATTAACGAAAGTCACTCACTAAGAAAAACCCCAATTAAACAAAATCAAATGATCAATTCCTATACTGTTTTAACCTAAACTAGAAAATTGAGATAATTCCAGATCGAGACTAACAAGAAACGACGTTAATCGTAATCAACATTTACGCCGTAGTTCAAACCTAATTGATAATTTTACATTCATATATAGATAACGCGATCAAGAAAACATAAATCCAAACAAGAAAAACCTAAGAAAGTAAATGAAATTTGCTAAAAATTCGGAGAAATTCAAAATACGCGTGTAAAGATCGAATGAAGAGAGAGAAAAATATATACCTCTTGTGTTCCTTCATCTTCGGAACTGATTCTGATCAGATTTGTGACAGACAGTATTTAAAATCAAGAAGAACGAATAACTGAATGTTCTTTTTTCTTTTGTCCTTGATTTCTGCAACAGAATTCTCTCTCTCTTTTAAAACTTCACTAACTATGAGGAGAGAGAGAGATGAACATCTTCACATGCAAATGGTGATGGTGGTGGTGGTGGTGGTAAGTTTTACTTGACCATCACACGATCAAAATTGGATGCATGACAAGTGACATCTACATGTGCTTCATTTCTTAAAACGAGGAACAAGAACTGCAGATGTGGGATGGAGGGATAGTTTTAAAGCTTAATTTTGGTTAATAGATTGTGAAACACTGAATCGAACTTCTTGCTTCTTGTTGAGAAAGTGGATATATCTTGATTGACGGAGTAAACAGTTTGTCTGTACGAATTAACTGTTTTATTACCGTAATAATGCAAAAAGGCGTCCCGTGGTGCGTGTGCATTATTTAGTTGTAAGATAGTCCCATGTATGTATTGGATGCATTATTTAGCGTTGGATGATGGCTTTTTCACTTGAATGGTCGGGGTCAAAGATGATTCCGTGTATGTATCGGACAACCGTGTTGGGATGCAAAGCCGAAAAGAGGTTTGCTTCATAGTTACTAAAAGGTCGTTTGGTTCAGGTTATTGGTTGCCCAGGAATTGGATTACAGGGTAATCCATTTCCAAGAATTGGATTCCGTGAAATCAGATTCTGTATCATGATTTTATTGTTTGGTTTAGGTAAATTGGATTACATAGTAATCCAAATATGCCAAATCTCTTTAATACCCTTCTTCTCACTTTGAATTCTGATAACCACATCCTAACCAATTTCAATATACTCACGACACCATTGGAAGTACAAGTAAGCTTCTCATTTTGGTAATCCCTGTATGGAAGATCTACAACAACAAAAAAAAAACAAAAATAACCAAAATGAACAAAACAAAATTCCAAAAATACCTACAAAATGAAATTAATGTAGGTCTCTATCAATGATATCCAAGAGGGAAATTCATCATGGAAGATCCCATTCTCGATCATTTCTGCTCTCGTCTCTCGAAGTTGAAAAAGAGTTTGAAAGTCGATTAAATGTTTTTGGCAAAGATCGATCAAACGTTTTTGTTATGAAGGACAATTCTGTCATTTTACAAGAATTTTACTCGATTCCGTGGAAAGCAATTCCATTCCCCTGTCGAACGGGTGGAAAAGAAAATGATCATTTTGGGGGAATCCGATTCTCTCGGAATCCAATTCCGGATTTGTAAACCGTGTTTGGTTAGCGGAATTGGGCCAATTCCTTCAGAATTGGATTCCTGGGCGTTGAAATCCCTGAACCAAACACGCTGTAAAGCAAGCAAAGCTAGTAGACAATTGGAAACGTTTAATTTGGCAGGAATTTGATCAAGGTTCTATGAGACGGTATTAACATTGTATGTGGCATATCATCTCCTGCCCCAGTCGAAGTCTTGCAACAGCAACTCAACAACTTAGTCTTAGTCCTTCTCAGTCTTCCAGTTTTGTAGCTTATTTAGTATGTAATCGTTTATCCTATTAGCTGTACTTAGTCTTGCGTATGTATAGGTTAGTTTCCTAGTCTTATGATTGTATTGTTATCTTGTAACAACTATTGTAAACCCTAATGTAATTGTATCCAATATAAATAACAAGTAATGAAGCAGAACTCATCACAGTTGTGAGAGAACCTAAAACACTGTCTTCCAAATTGTTTTATGGTATCCTCGAGTTAGGTTAGACTCCTATCATCCAATCCTCCTTCATCAAACATGGCACCAGGTGAGACTACTCCACCAGAGAAAACCTCTCAAACCCAAGAGAAAGAAACACTCTCTGTTGATGATTCCATCAGAGATGAACAGCTATCACAACTCCTTCCTAGCAGTCCTTTTTATGTCCATCCAGCGGACAATCCAACCACAGTTCTGTACACACCAGTACTCACAAGTGATAACTACTGCACTTGGGTAAGAGGTATGCGAAAGGCTTTGAGTGCAAAGGCAAAGACAGGCTACATCGATGGTACAATAGAGAAACCTACATCTCCGTCAGATATCCCTTACTGGCAGCGTTGTGATGATTTGGTGGGCAGTTGGATATGCAATTCTTGTGAACCAGAAATTCGTCGTAGCATCATGTTCTTCGACACTGCTCATGATATGTGGATTGATTTGAAGAATCGCTTTGCGCAATCAAATGCAACCAAGTTGTATGCGCTAAAGCAGTCCATCTCCAATCTGAAATAAGATCACCAAACTGTTGATGCATACTTCACTCAGCTCAAATCTCTTTGGGATCAGCTCGATTCCTTCAGGTCTCATCCACCTTGCATCTGTAATGCAGGTAAGTTCCATATTGATCAACACAATTAGGATCGTGCAATGGAATTTCTGCAGGGTCTCCATGATCGATTTTCTGCTTTGCGAAGTCAACTTCTTCTCACTGAGCCATTACCCTCTGCTGCCAAGCTTTATAATCTCGTTCGTCAGGAAGAGGAACAGCAAGGAATCAACTCTTCAGTCATGCCGACTGTTGAATCTGCTGCTATGAATGTATCTCGCTATGACAACAGGAACAATAGGTCATTTCCTACCACCAACAATGCTAACAGCAGCAACAAGCGACAGAGACCTTTCTGTGATCACTGCAACAAACATGGTCACACTCGACTCGTCTGTTGGAAGCTTAATGGTTATCCGCAAGATGTACCAAAGGCGAAAGCTTCTGCTCCTCACGCTCTTGCATCTGTTGCTGCCCCCACACCTGCATCTGCTGCTCTTGTTGCACCTAACATCACACCTGAGCAATATGCTCGTTTGCTTGCTTTGCTGGAACCTAGTGGAGATAGAGACATAGCACCATCTGCAAATTTTGCAGGTACAACTCTAGCCTCAATATGTCATTCGTCTTCATCTGTTTTATCTTGTTCAACTAATTTTTGGATTGTCGACAATGGTGCAACACACCACATATGCTCTTCTTTATCTTTTTTCACCACTTATGCAGTGGTTGATAAACCAATTGAGGTTCACTTACCAGATGGATCTTTTACATCTGTGACACACATTGGCACTGTCGATTTGACACCTACAATCAAATTACTCGATGTATTTCATATTCCGAGTTTTAAGTTCAATCTAATATCGGTTAGTCAATTAACCAGCACAACTAAATGTTGTATCAAATTTGAGCAAGATTCTTGTGTCTTTCAGGACCTTCACACGAACAAGGAGATTGGATGGAGTAGACACATTGCTGGCCTCTACCATTTTAGCTTCCGCCCTTCAGTTTTTTCTTTCAATGCAAATAATCAGCCAATGGATATGTGGCATTGCCGTTTAGGCCATCCCAATGAGGATTGTTTAATGCCATCACCAATGCATAGTCCACAATCAGTTCCTACTCAATCACCTTTGAGTATGACCAATTCTCCTTCAGAGGGAAGTTTGAACTCTTCAACAGACTCTATAGCAACTGAATCCACTTCTACAAGCAAGAGTGGTGCAGCTGATCCTCCTGCATTGCATAATGCAGCTTCATCAAATGAGTCTAATATCATTGCAACAGACTCTAGACCCATTCGTACGAGAAATCCTCCATCGTACTTAAAAGATTATCAATGTACTCTTCCAAAATGCAATTCCACAACAACACATCCTATAGGTGATTACTTATCTTTTGATCAATTTTCACCTTCCCATAAGGCTTTTCTTGCTGCAGTTGTGCTAACAGAAGAACCCAAGACATACTCTCAGGCAAAGTTATGTCCCAAATGGAGAGCAGCTATGGCCAAAGAAATTCTTGCGTTAGAAGCTAATAATACTTGGACCATGGTTGATCTACCACCAGGAAAAACAGCTATAGGCTGTAAATGGGTATTTAAGATCAAGTTCAATGCAGATGGCACCGTTGAACGATATAAAGCACGCCTTGTTGCTAAGGGTTATACACAACAAGAGGGAATTGATTTTTATGATACTTTTGCACCTGTTGCTAAGCTAGTCACAATGCGAGTGTTATTATCTGTTGCGGCTATCAAAGGTTGGCCATTACATCAACTTGACGTTAATAATGCATTCCTTCAAGGAGATCTTGAAGAAGAAATCTACATGAAGCTTCCTCTAGGCCTAGGACAAAAAGGTGAGTCTAAAGTTCTTAAACTTAACAAATCATTGTATGGTCTTAAACAAGCATCTAGGCAATGGTTTGCCAAACTCTCTTCGACCTTAATAGCTGAAGGATTCCAGAAATCCTTATGTGATAATTCTCTCTTCACATATCATAGAGGCAAGATTTCAATTTTTGTCCTTGTTTATGTTGATGATATAATCATAACTGGTACTGATAATGATTTCATTACCTCACTCAAATTACGACTTGTGTCTCATTTCTCAATAAAAGATCTGGGTCGATTGCAATATTTCTTAGGCATTGAAGTCTCTAGATCACCTAAAGGGATTTTCTTATGTCAACGTAAGTATACATTGGATATACTCAAAGATTCTGGACTCACAGGTGCGCGTGTTTCCTCTTTCCCTATGGACGCACATTTGAAATTAAGAGCAAAGGATGGCAATGAACTGCCTGATCCTAGTGTTTACCGTCGATTGATTGGACGACTACTGTATCTTACAGTAACTAGACCAGATATCACTTATGCAGTGAATTATCTGAGTCAATTCATGCAACATCCGCATACTGCACATCTTGATGCAGCTCACCATGTGCTACGATATCTAAAAGGCACAATTGGCCATGGCATATTTCTATCTTCTTCCAGTTCTTTATTACTCAGAGGATATACTGACTCTGATTGGGCAGGATGCCCTATGACACGTCGTTCCACTACAGGTTACTTTGTCACCATAGGCAACAGTCCTGTTTCATGGAAATCAAAGAAGCAACCAACTGTTGCTCGTTCTTCAGCTGAAGCTGAGTATCGTGCACTTGCACATTTGACAGCTGAACTACAATGGCTGCGATATTTGTTCCAGGACTTACATATTCCATGTAATCAACCTATTCTTGTTTCTTGTGATAGTCAATCGGCAATTCATATTGCTAATAATCCAGTTTTTCACGAACGTACTAAGCATATTGAGATAGACTGTTATTTTGTACGTGAGAAACTGTTGAGTGGATTAATCTTACCAGTACACCTTCACTCATCAGATCAGCTTGCCGATATTTTGACCAAGCCGTTGGGAGTTAAACAATTTCAGCATTTGGTTGGCAAGTTGGGCATTCGTTCTGGTACTCCTGCTCCAACTTGACGGGGGGTATTAACATTGTATGTGGCATATCATCTCCTGCCCCAGTCGAAGTCTTGCAACAGCAACTCAACAACTTAGTCTTAGTCCTTCTCAGTCTTCCAGTTTTGTAGCTTATTTAGTATGTAATCGTTTATCCTATTAGCTGTACTTAGTCTTGCGTATGTATACGTTAGTTTCCTAGTCTTATGATTGTATTGTTATCTTGTAACAACTATTGTAAACCCTAATGTAATTGTATCCAATATAAATAACAAGTAATGAAGCAGAACTCATCACAGTTGTGAGAGAACCTAAAACACTGTCTTCCAAATTGTTTTAGACGGTAAAACTTGCAACTTGTTTACAAAGACATTAGGACACGTCACTTTAAATAGACCCTTATACCCTCTATCTTTTTCCCTAATCTTTCTTTAATTTGGTGGATAAGGCAATGAGTCTTCCTCCATTACATACCACTAGGGATATACACAACAAGATAAAAATCGTAAAATTGCACTGTACCAACCGCAGGACTGGCCCTGATATTTTGCTGCTCCGGGACAAAAATGAATTTGTTGCCCCATAGCAGCGCAACTCTATTATATGTATAGAGGACACTCTGATGTGGATGAACTAATCAAAACACTAAATTGGTTGTGAATCCACATATATGTTTATAATCTTTTTCAATTTATTTAACTACTCACTATCAATCGGTAGCTAGTGTTGTCGTGATCCATGATTCAAGAAGTACCGGGGACCTATGGAGGGGATCAGGGAGGAAGAAAAGGATGAGAAAGTAAAAAACTAAAAGGAAAAAAGACTTTTCATTTTTGGTTTTCTAATAAACTATTAGTTAATTTGCAACTGACCCTTTATTTTTTTTAAATTTGAGTCTAGACCTTTTTTTTTTTTTTTGAGCGAAAAAGACCCTTTGGAAAATCACTGATTTGTTGCTCTAGAAATTGTGTTGCCCAAGACAAAGTCTTGGTGAACTTGCCTCGGGGTCGGCCCTGCCAAACCTTTTAGCCATAAATCGGACCGCACCATCTATCTGATGGCATGACATGGTTTTAGTTTTGTGAAAACCGTTGAGCTTGGTATGGTAATGGTGAACCATAAAAACCAAACTATTAACCTTTGGAAAAACCGATTAATAATAGCCATAAATAGAATTTTGAATCTTTTCCCTCATTTTGTGAGAGAAAATGCTTGATTTAATGCTTGGTTTGATGCTTGGTGGTGCATTTTGTTTAATTCTCGATTCCTTTATCATTTTCATTTGGATTTTTCACATAAATTCAAGGAATGTTTTTCCTCATGTATCTCAAATCATCGATTTGTACACGTACATATTTGTGAACATCAGATTCAATGCATTTGGCCTTAACAGATAACTCCTTATCTCTTAGTGGGACTTGATCCTTATCATGAGAATATCTTTTGTGGTCCATCTAACGAACCTCAATGAGTCAATATGATTAAGGTGTTCTCATTTTCATTGGATCTCTATCTTGAAGTGGTTAAGAGCTAACAAACCACTTGGCAGATAAATGTTAAAAGATTTCCAAATGAGATTAACCTAAGGTTTATATGTGTGCAAGCCAAGTAACGGGTTCGTTTACACGAGCACTTGCTAAACTTGTTGCACAAGTAATCTATTGATTTATCTCAAAGCAACTTATCTTATTGAGAGCTATAAATAGAGGATTAAAGAGTGAAAACAACAAGCATCAAGTATAAGTGAATTTTCTCTGTGAAATTGATCGTAAACTCTTTGCACTTCGGTGTAAGCTTGTTGTGGTAGTCATCCTCTATTAGGTAGCAGTTCCTCCGTGGGATTTACCAAACGACTATAAAGACTTCTCTTGAGAGTTGGGAAGCACAGGTAGGTGATAACGTACCTTTTTGGTTGTTTCTGAGTAACCTGTAACCTTGGTAACCAGATCACGTTTTTGTCTATTCTACGATCCTTCTCTTCTGCAATAAGGCCACTCAAGAACTGATACATTACATACATGGTTTTAACTGAAGTAACGTACGGCTGCACACGGTGTTGTAAGACCTAGTTAGCTCGAGTTGTGTAAGTTTCTTAAATGATTCTTTTCACAGCTGAGGTAAAGACAAGTTGGGCATAATTTACTTGATTTACTTGTCATCCCTCGCGTGTAAACTAGATTTCCGTATGACCTGGAGAAATCCAAAGGAAGTCACCTTAGTTACGTATGTTAAACTGAAGAGGACAGTTCGAAATATACAGTTGATAATTGAGGTTGCAAAGCTAGAATTATTGATGTAAGCCTTTAACAACGGTTAAAGCAACTCCTAGGCCTGCAAAGGATGTCAGCTAGGGGAATCAAGTGTGTGATGATCTGTAGGGGATCTAGAGATTTAAGGAGTGCGACAGTCGCCAATTCACTTGGAGGGTTAGATTTGGTCTCTGCTACATCCCACACCGAAGTCTGATAGTAGGATAACATTTGTGGACAGTTAGTACTGTATGGTGTTCAAACTGGACGAGGTCCCGAGGTTTTTCTACAAGTTGTAGTTTCCTCGTTAAAAAAATCTCTTGTGTCTTGTGTGCATTTCTTTCCGCATTATATCTCTGATTATATAATTAAAGCAAACACAAGAAGTACGTTATTGTAACCGTTGAGTTGGTCTCAAATCCTTTCGAGGGATTCACCAAGATTTGTCTTGCGTTAGGGACTGATCACTTGTGATCCTAACTCCGATTAACAGATTTGGATATTGATTTTTGAGATCGTCCATATCTTACCATAAGACTCACGAGCCCAACAAAAAGTTGGTTGTATTTCGGTACCCATGCTTTTTCAATTGGTATCAGAGCCGGTAAACACATTAAAATGTGTAACTGTATGTGTTTACCGAGGCTTGTGAATTATGGAACAAAGCATAAGAGCTTGTAATGTACCACCAAAGTTTGATAGCACCAATTACCTATGGTGGAAAACTGCAATGAGATCGTTTTTGCAAGCCCAGGATTTCAAAACTTGGGTTTATGTCGAAAAAGGATACACACCACCAACTATCCAAGTTGAGGGTGAGTTTGTCCCCAAAGACATATCGGCTTATGATGAGGTGGAAACTCTTGCCGCTAAGCAAAATTATGATGGGCTTAACGCTATCATACATGTAGTAACACCCGATCTCTTCCATCATGTGGCCACAGGTGAAACCTCGCAAGAGGCTTGGGATAGATTAAGGATCGTATTTGAAGAGAATTCTGCAGAAAAAGAAGCAATGCTTCAAAAACTAATGTCTGACTGGGAAAACCTTCAAATGCTTGAGGATGATATCTTTGAAGAATTTAACCACAAATTGTCTAAGATAGTGAATGCCTGTTACTCCTTAGGAAAAGTTATTCTGGAATGGGACATTGTGTGTAAAAATTCTGAGGTCACTACCCTTAAGATACGAGTCAAAGAAACATGACATCCATGAAGTACACGGTTTAACTATAAAAAGAAGTGGCCTTATTGCTAAGTTAAAAATCTTCGATCATGAGCAAAGTAACTCTAAAAACATTGGTTTTAGAGCTACTGAAAAAACAAGGAAACTTGTAAACGGAGAGTGTACTTCGAACACCCATCCTGGCAATCATACTGGGGATGAATCTGGGGAAGAATTATCTTTAATTACTCGCCAGTTTAGAGATCTTCTAAAGAAGATAAATAAACGATTCATTAAGAAAGCCTCACCATCAACTCCCAAGCCTCATGATAAAGTCCCTCCTAAAGAAGGGAATAAAAGGGGAGATGATGATGATATGCCACAATGTTATAAATGCAAAGTAATTGGCCACTTGCCTGAAGAATGGCCCAATCTGAAGAAATATACTGGGGGCAAAGCCTTTGCTGCTACACTTGATGATTCCTCTGATATTTACTACTCAGATGATGAAGAAAGTGAAGTTGCATTCATTGCAGTGTGTGTCAATTCTGATAATATGGGTGACACCAAATCAAAACTGGAATCATGTTTCATCCCCATGGACACAACTCCAAGTGACACATCTAGCAAAGAGAAATCATTCAAATCAAGCACAAATAACGTCTAATTATATGTAACTTCTGTGCTAAAAAGGGACATGATTATAAGCAATGTCACATACAAACGAAAAGTTAGGTATGCTGACAAACTTCAGAGAAAAGCTGTCAGACTCATTAATTCTCTTCGAATCCTCGAAGATGCAAATGACAAGGAAGCTGGGAAAGATCGGAAACACTCAAACTCCTTAAGGACAACACAAGGAGTTGAGAAATTCAAAGGAGTCGGGACTAAGAATGGCAAACTTAGTTTAGAAAAAGATTCTGCATTACACAATGAGCATAAACATGCTCATTCCTCCTCGCACTAGTTGCAAGAAGGGTTGACTTCTCATTCATTGCCCTCCTGGAATGAGTTTTCACTGTGTATCTGGGCAGGATCTTGGTCTCTTAGATTTTTCTTTTTCGTTTGTATTCACTTAAAGTAATTGATAACCCTCAATTAACCTTTTTAGATGTCACTGGACAAAAAGTATCATGTTGAGCCAAGCTCCATAGATCTTATGACCTTCTCACTATTTACGGCCAAATGTTGTTTATACAAAAGGTACAAATTGATTTTGGGTGAATCTCAAAGTGGGACACGTCAATGAAATAACAGAGATACAACACGTGTCAATAAACGTCCTAAATATGGTTCGCGAACCGTGTCGCCAAACGGTATACTATCAGGATAAGTATCAATCATATCTTATAGTTACGAGAGTCCTTATCTCTTCGAAAATTCTTGAAAAGAATTGTTTATAAAGAAATTTGAGGTCTCTTCTTATTTCATTTTAAACACTTCAAAATGGTAAAACCCCTTGCTTCTACCTCCCCAAGCAAGGATCCTAAGTCTATGAAGAGCAAGGATACCATGAAACCAGATGATCATTTGAAAGCAGTTGTTAACAAAAGAAAGAAACCCTGGTTCAAGAAGAAGAATAAGAAAACCAAGTCTAACAAGGATGAACCACCTTCTCAGAAGAATCAAATGATGAGAAATAGAGAGAGAAGTGAGATCTTTTGGGGAAGTGTTTCTAAAAACTCTTAAGGTTCGAGAATACCTTGTGAAAAACAGAAAGAAATTATGAAAGTTCTGAACAAGACATCAGTGGATGAAGCTAAGGAATCTGATTCACAACTTCTTATGCCTATGAACGAAGATCAAGATATTGAGGAAATCAATAATTTCGCCATGACAGCTTTCAAATATATTATTTGGTTCCTTGTGAGAACTTGTTCTTACTCTTGCCTAAAGAATATAAACTATATCTAAAAGTAGTTTGCCTTTTCATTCTTTTTTGAGTTTTTCAGCATGTACTACTTTATTAGTATTCATTAATAAAAACTTCTTTTAGATTTGATTATTAATGATGCTTGCAATACTTGATTTGCCTACCTCAATCTTATGTATCGCATACATGACTTTATTCATTGCTTGTGTGATGATTCAAAGTTGTGTCAACTTACAAAAGTTATGCTTTCTCTCACGATTAAGAAACTTTTAATTGTATGATTTCTAGGGTTTCCATAAGCTCAGAAATCATATACTCTTTTCCAACAAATTGGATAGAGAAAGAGAAAATTAACAAAGAAACTAGATACATTAAATTGTTTGTCTAGTTATGCTTTGTTCATGTCTTTACTTGCAGAGGCATATATTGTTGTTCTTTATTGAATAACACCACATGGGGGAGAGTTCTTAAATGAGCTTGCGCTTAATAACAAATCTTTTTGGAGAGCGTGGATGTGGAATATTAGGTAAAAAGTGTATATATACTTCTCCAAAGATGAATCAACTTAGAAATCTTCACTCTGATTTCCTAGTTATGTCATCTTAAACTTGATATGTGAATACATCCTTGACTTGACTATCTCTATAGGCTTGAAACCCGAATCTCAACTGGTTTGTCATATTTTTGTGACAAATAAGGGGAGAATACATATGGTTTCTTGTGGTTCACAACCATAGGGGGAGAACACAGTATTACTTACTTATGTACTTTTTCAAAGTATCAAGTAAGGGGGAGTAAATATTGGGCTTCATACCAATCTGGCAAAAAGAGGTATAAAGATTAAGGGGGAGCTTCGTATCAAGAATGAGTAGAATCACTTTAAAAGTTTTGATACACAGACATTAAAGTTGCTCTGATTCTTACTCTTTGCACAAACAACATGTGGGTTAGCATATTGATCCATGTAAGCTCGAACTTGTTTGAGCTGGATATGTTGTAGTGATGTCTACGAATTTTTCAACAGGAGTTAAAAGAACACATCAAGACTCAAAGGAGAAGTTGAAGAATTCAAGAAATCAAGATACACCTAGAATAAAGCTTTATTGTTTTTTCTATTTTGAATCCATATGTAATATTGGTTTTGTCACTAAAATTGACAAAGGGGGAGATTGTTATAGCATTATCTGGTCAAACCCACTAGCGTTGGTATGTCAAGCTAGTTGTCAGTTTTAGGTGTCAAAACCGAATTCTTGATTTAGCCTACTAAAGTTTAGATTTCGGAATTGGGATATAGACAAAGTAGTAGAGACCTTGAAGAGGAAGACTAAGATTACCATGAAGACATCATATATTCTTCATCGACAAAAGGTTAGCAGGAGTTGTGACATTATATGGATTTCTTCTATTGAACTTATTCTATCTTTCGAAATAGTCGGCTACTTTAGTAGACATACAAATAGCGATTGAGTACTCTTGTCTACATGATACGTATGATCTCCGTACTCTTGATGACTAGAGTTATTATGGCGGAATTCAAAATAACAATAGACGGAAATAGGAAAACACGAGAACCAATTCGAAGAAACTATCTTCTCTAGATTATGAACAAGAAAACTATTACAATTCTCTCTTTCACGCTCATAATCTCACTAAACAATTTAAACCCTAAATTGTTTGCTAAGCTTGCTTTTGCAACACGAAGGTTACCTCACAAACTTCTTCTCTAGATTTACTAGATGCCTACGGTTGACTAGATTCTCAAACGAGAAATCTGAGTACCTTCGGTTGCACCCTTAGCTGCCTACGTATCCTTTTACAAGGAATCAAACCAAACGTAGTTCATTCTAATTGCTCCATAGAACCCCCATCAAAGAGATACATGAACCAACTCACTACCACCCAAATAGGTGGGATGAAACCTTACACCTCTGCTAGGATGTCTTCCAGGATTTCATGCCTCTATTGAATGCCTTGTCTAGATATTTATAGTGGTTTGGTTGTCCCAAACCTCTTAGGAATATATTTCCTTATCAAGGAATATTTCCTTATCTAGGAGATTTCCTTATTTAGGAATACTACCTTGTCTAGGATTCATTCCTTAAAAGAATCCTTCTCTATTTGGAATTTCTTTCCTAAATAGAGTTCTTCCCTCAATTAACTTGAGATTAACTAAGTTCCTAAACCAAGAAGGATACACATGTATCACTACATAACCATGAGTTATGTTGGTATATGTTCCCACTATACTAAGTTACAAGATACATGCGATAGATTCAATATATATTTTCCAGTGCATTGGTTTACTTGCAAATCGCATGTAGGAATTGGGTGAATTTAAAGGAGTACTCTAGAGCGGAGTCAATGGATTATAGCTGAGAACGTCCAGACGTCTAAGTACAGGAAAACTGGCCCAGCCCAGGTATTTCCATAGGATCCAGTCGAAACCCTAATTTGGAACTCAAGGCGGTTCACGAACCGGTTCGTGTACAACGACCCCGATTTTCCTCATGTATCTCAAATCATCGATCTGTACACGTACATATACGTGAACATTAGATTCAATGCATTTGGCCTTGATTCCAGATCTAGACGGTTCGTGAACCGTCTAGGGAATATTTTGCGGCATTTTTCACGCGAGTTTCAACAGATAACTCCTTATCTCTTAGTTGGACTTGAGATTATCAGAATATCTTATGTGGTCCATCTGACGAATCTCAATGAGTCGATAAGATAAAGGTGTTCTCATTTTCATTGGATCTCTATCTTGAAGTGGTTAAGAGCTAACAAACCACTTGGCAGATAAATGTTAAAAGTTTTCCAAATGAGATTAACCTAGGGTTTCTTTGTGTGCAAGCCATGTAACGGGTTCGTTTACACAGGCACTTGTTAAACTTGTGGCACAAGTAATCTATTGCTTTATCTCAAAGCAACCTATATTATTGAGAGATATAAATAGAGAATTAAAGAGTGAAAACCACAAGCATCAAGCATACGTGAAGTTTCTCTGTGGAATTGATTGTAAACTCTATGCACTTCGGTGTAAGATCGTTGTGGTAGTCATCCTCTATTAGGTAGCAGTTCCTCCGTGGGATTTACCTAACGACTATAAAAACTTCTCTTGAGAGGTGAGAAGCGTATGTAGGTGATAACGTACCTTTGTGGTTGTTATCTGAGTAACCTGTAACCTTGGTAACCTGATCACGTTCTTGTCTATTCTATGGTCATTCTCTTATGCAATAAGGCCATTCACGAACTGATATGTTATATACATGGTTTTAACTGAATCAACGTACGGCTGCACACGGTGTTGTAATACCTAGTTAGCTCGAGTTTTGTAAGTTTCTTAAGTGATTCTTTTCACAGCTGAGGTAGAGACAAGTTGGGCATAGTTTACTTGATTTACTTGTCAGCCCCCGCTTGTAAAGTAGATTTCCGTATGACCTAGAGAAATCCAAAGGAAGTCACCTTGCGTATGTTAAACTGAAGAGGATAGTTCGAAACATACAGTTGATAATTGATGTTGCAAAGCCGGAATTATTGACATAAGCCTACCAACGGTTAAAGCAACTCCTAAGCATGTAAAGGACGTAAGCTAGGGGAATCAAGTACGTGACGATCTGTGGGGGATCTAGAGACGTAAGGAGTGTGACAGTAGACAATTCACTTGGAGGATTAGAGTTGGTGTCTGCTACATCTCAGACCGAAGTCTGATAGTAGGTTAGCGTTTGTAGACAGTTAGTACTGTGCGGTGTTCAAACTGGACGAGGTCCTGAGGTTTTTCTACCAGTTGTAGTTTCCTCGTTAAAAAAAACATCTGGTGTCTTGTGTGCTTTACTTTCCGCATTAAATCTATGATTATATAATTAAAGCAGACACAAAAGTACGTTATTGTAACCGTTGAGTTTGTCTCATATCCTTTCGAGGGATTCACCAAGACTTGTCTTGCGTTAGGGATTGATCACTTGTGATCCTAACTCCGGTTAACATATTTGGATATTGATTTTTGAGATCGTCCATATACT
The DNA here is from genome assembly GCA_023529015.1 of Papaver nudicaule. NCBI lineage: Eukaryota > Viridiplantae > Streptophyta > Magnoliopsida > Ranunculales > Papaveraceae > Papaver > Papaver nudicaule. Next base: position 114,361 of record JAJJMA010272147.1, on the reverse strand, counting down.
ACCATAAGACTCACGAGCCCAAACGAAATTTGGTTGTATTTCGGTACCCCTGCTTTTTCACTTACAAAGATGTGTAAAGTGAGTAGGACTAATAAACCTTCCTAAATTTGGCCCCATGAATGAGTATTTGGCCCCATGAAAAAATAATTCTGGCGGATGTTATATAGTAAAACCGGAAAACCCCTTATAAAAGAAGATTGTTTTACCCTTTCTCAATTAGTAGATTAGTTAGTTAATTCTGTTTATAGTTAAGTTAGTTTGATTAAAGTTAAGCTATATAGTTAGTAGAAAATCATTTGAGTGTGTTTATAGTTGTAGAGAAGAAAGAGAAAAAGGTGGGGAAACTTTGAAAAACTAGGGTTTTGTGAAAATGGTGAAAGAATATACCGATGATGAAGCCTCTAGTAGTGATGAAGATGTTGATGAATCACCAAATGAGTTTGATCTTGATTATGTGAGGGAGCAAGAATACATTCACAACCAAAACCTACGTGAGGAGCTCGAGAGGGAACGAAATGATGATTATTACCGTGAAGTTCATCCCAATAATGAGGTATAGGTGTTAAGCAACTCGAATGGTGTTTGTCTAGCTTGAAATGCAGCTTGAAATCTTGTTTGAATGGAAAAAAGATCAAAAATGTTCCTCGGGTTTAGCCTTCGAAACCAGAATCGTTGTATGATCAACAGGTTATCTAACGATTGTTGTTCAGTAGTAACAACAATCGGTTAAAGATATGAATTATAAACAACGACTCTGGCTATTTAATGGAAGCTTGGTTTGCAGAACCAGAATCGGCTTTTCTTATCATATCCAACCGCCGATTAAAACATTGATATTTTCTTCAAGAAAATGATCAAGTTACTAATCGGTGGTTGTTGGAGAACACATAAGCCGATTTTAGAGTACAGGAGACCTTCAATTTCGTCGAACTTTACTCGGCTAATATTACGTTTTTTATGTGCCGATTGTAGAGAGACCATCAATCTCTTCGTAAATCTAGTCGGCTCATATTCAGTTTAGTATTTGCCGATTGTAGAGTACAGGAGACCATCAATCTCTTCGTAAATCTAGTCGGCTCATATTCAGTTTAGTATTTGCCGATTGTAGAGTACAGGAGACCATCAATCTCTTCCTAAATCTAGTCGGCTCATATTCAGTTTAGTATTTGCCGATTGTTAATAATCGGTGCTTATCGTTGTATGTATGAGACGATTGTGGTATCTAACTTCCTTCTCCAATTTTGTAGATTGTTGTACCGCTCGAAGATCAACCCGAAGCCGTGTCTAAGCTACTGCCTGATACTTCTGCCCACTATAAACTGACTTGGTATGCAACAACATAATCTTGATTTTTCATCCGCCATTTGAAAACAATTTGTATAGTATAGTGATCTAATTGCCTTTTGGTTTTCCGTGAAGACATGGAACACTAAGGAGGAAGCAAAGGCTTGGTTCGTAAATAAAGGCAAGAAGCTGAACCAAGGTCTAGTGTTTGGCAAACGTTCAAACATAAATCGTTTGGAAATTGTTTGCGATCGAAGTGGTGCCCCAACAATTCATTGGAGCAAGTCTAAACCATATGAGAAAAATAGTTCGAAGTGTGAGTATAAATGTAAATCAAGGAAATGGCACTGCCCATTCAAGATCATAGTAGGTCACAGCTATGCAAAAGGGTATTTCCTACGTAGGGTTGAGAACGGTCATCACAACCATGATACTCCTCATTCTCTTACTGGACACTCTTCTGTTTGTGGGTTGAAACCACATGAGAAGGAAAAGGTGAGGTCGATGATTGCAAGCCGGCCAATCGATATCCTAAGGGCGATAAAGGTGGATGATCCAGGGAACTTGTCTATTTTGAGGCAAATTTACACTGAAAGAGCCGCACAAAGGAAAGGGTCATGGAATGGTAGAGCGATTATGGAACAATGTGAATGGCTAGTCGAGAAACACAACTACACAATGAGGAAACAAGTCATTGATGACAAAGTGCAGCGTATTTTCTTGGCACATCCGGATATGATCGAATTGGCTCGATGCTTTTATCCAATTTTGTTCATTGCTTGTACTTATAAGACGAACAAGTACAATATGTCATTGATGAACATTACTTGCCACACATCGGATAAACAAACTTTCACGATAGGTTGGGGTTTTATGGATAAGGAGAACGAAGTGAGTTATGAATGGTTTTTAGAAACTTTGAAGGATCTTTACTTACCCGGTCAATCTCAAAAGATTATAATAACGGATAAGGATAAAGCACTAATGAACGCCATAGAGGTTGTTTTCCCGGAAGCTCAACATTTTCTTTGTACATGGCACATACAATGCAATATCAAGACGAATTGTAGGCATCATATTCAAAAGCCTAAGAAACCTAGAGGCATTCAACGTGACATATTAGAAGAAGAGCGTGTTAGCAAACTAACGGAGGAACAAAAAGATGAAGAGAAGAAGAAAGCCGATGCGAATATATTAAGGCTGGAATTAAATGGTTGGAGTTTCGACGTGATTGGGATAAAGTGGTACATTCTATGACTATTGCAAAGTATGAATGCATGTTGGCGCTCTTCATAGCTACTTGGAGTGAGGTTGCCAAAAATGCGGTGGATCATTGTACGGAACAATTGTTGGGGCCTTACAAAGAAAAAATTGTGTATGCGTATACCTACCAGTATAGGCATTACAAGAATGAGGCAACAAGTATAGCGGAGGGATGTCATGGCCGTTTGAAAAAGCTACTTCATGGGTGTGTTAACAATGTGGTTACGGTTCAACAAGCTATCCATGTCTACACAAATGATGATATCACTAAGATCAAGTGCCAAATGGAAGATAACAGGAGCAAGAGCATGAAGATTTACGAGAAAGAGAAATGCGAAGACTGGTACAAGCTTAAAGGTATTCTCTATAGGGTGTCGTATTGGGCAATAAGGTATATGATGAAAGATTTGGCGTACTACAGGAAGTACGAGGCAAGAGGGCGTAAAAGATGTAGGGGTGCATGTTCATGTTTGACAATGCAGGCCCTTGGACTCCCTTGTCGCCACATGATTGCTAATTACCCGGGGGAAATACCACTTGAGGTCATTGATCCGTTTTGGAGGCAAGTCTCTTTCACACCTAATCCAATTGCGGCTCCCGAGAATCACTCTCTTCTAGATTTGGAAATTATGAAAGCCATGGTCGCAAGCTACCCCAACAAGAACAAGGTGCAACAACAATGTTTGATACACGATTTGGAACTCGCACATCACCCCTACAAGAAACCTGCCGTCGAGGAGCCAATTGTACAAAAGTCCGTAGGCTGGCCTCCTACCAACATGGATAAAAGCAAGGAGAGGCAAGAATTGAAGGATTACAAGAGAGACCAAAGAGACGATAACTCCACAACGTGTGACCCTTCACAACATGTATATGCGGAGGCAAGGTACAAAGAAGATGAGCCTAGGGAGTCAATGAAAAATAGCCGTGCGAGTGGGCAAAATGTGAAGGCAAAGGCTCCCAAATTTCTTTCGCAAGGGACTAAACCAAGTGGGGAAGATGTACGTTCAAATGCTCTAAAGTTTTTTTCGCAAGGGAGTAAAGCTAGCACAAGCACAAGACAAAGAATCAAGCAACAAGCAAGGCAAATGGGTTCCATGAATCAAGAAAGGGGAGATTGTGAAGTGGTTACTCTAAGATCCGCACTTGGCGATCGAAAGACTCGAAGGGATGCACTTCGTAGACCTCATAGAACTTTTTACACAATATTCGCGGAGTACTTTGACCATCTACCTCAAATCATCCGTTCTTTCGTATTATCCACCGACGACGTTGATGATGATGGAGATTGTGGTTTCCATGTTGCGTCGGAGAAAATAGGCCATATGGGATTGGCGGGTGAGCTAACTCAATGTCAATATTTAAGGGAGAAGATGGTCGTGAAACTAGTGCAACACAAGGAGTTCTATATTTCGATGATGTTGGAAGGAAACAGTGAAGAAAAAGAAGAACGTTTTAGAAACATGGTTACTCGTATACAAGGCCCAGAGAGGGGAGCACCAACTTTGCGTAGGCATTGGATGTTGATGCCCCAATGTGGGCATCTCTTGGCGGATACTCTTATTTGCGTTGTTCATTACTTTGGTGAGGGCACAAATATGACATTCACACCAAAGGAAGCAACGTGCGGTGGAGCGCTAAGGGATAGAAGAATTGTTATAGTCAACATCAACAAGATCCATTTTATCGGTCTAAGGTTAAAAGAAGATTGCCCATTACCTCCGCTTTGTAGGTTTTCTTATTGGACGGGGTTCACCAACAATGATTCTGCAAAATGGTTGGAGAAATACGAGCCTAACATGAAACGATGGAATGAATTATCCGGGAATGACCCAAATGAGCGTGTAATGGTTTACTTGGATTCATATGTGGTAGACCTGGCCTAGTATTAAGTTTGGTTTTGTGAAGGGATTGTCTTATTTTGGAGCTTTCATATGTTGTATTTTGCATTTTGAACAATGATTAATGTATGTATGAAAGTGTTTCGGTTTAATATAAGTATGTTTGAAAGTTTTGTACTATACAATCGGCGTGCATTTAACTTATACAAGGCCGATTATCTGAGGAAAAAAATAATCGGTTTATAAACGTAAAATCAGCAGCCGAATATAAAGTTACAGGAAAAATCAAATTTCAAGTAAACAAAATCGGTCACAAAATTTATATATATACGCTGATTGAAAAGTTTGATAATTTTATCGGCTTTTATTAAGAAATGTGTATGCCGATTTTTTCTGATAACTCAGACAGGGAAAATCCAATTTCAAGTACAAACAATCGGCTTATAAATTCTTAATGGTGAACCGATTCGTATATAATCGGCTTATAACTTTCGTATGGTAAACCGATTTATGCATACATAAGAAGTAAGTAATAAAACATGACATTCATCCATAGATAAAGTCTTAAACTGAAACAAGTCATCCAAACAACAAGTCTTAAAACAAGAACAACAACAAGTCTTTAAACCAAACAAACAAATCTTTAAACCATCTAAAGTTCTAACTACTTAGACATTTCATGATCATCACCACAAGTATCTAACGACGACGCTTTGCTGGGAAACCAGGAGGATGGTCGGGTTCATCTTCAGCAACAGCAAAGGCGGCAGCAGCGGCAACAGCAGCCTTACGAGCTTTATCTGCAGCATCCAGTTCTTCACACAGCTTCATAGCCTTCTCCATTTCCTTCCAATCAGCCTCCTCTTTGCGGTACTCCTCGATCTTGTAAATCCTTTCAGTACAATAGTCAATCAGCTCATGAATTTCCACCACATCCAAATGCTTGACGAGACGAATACACTCTTCGAGAATAGTCTCATGAACAGGAGTACGTTTGACTTGTCGCACTCTTGCAAGATCTCGCGGTCTGATCTTCTCATCATCCATTTTGTAGGACCAAATCGGCATATATTTTAAACATTGTAAACCGATTATAAAAGGCAAAATGAACAATCGTTGAATAACATATAATATATAAAAGATTAAATGTTTATAAAAACCGATTAAACCTATCAAAACAGTCGGTACATATAGTAAACAACCTACACCGATAATCAGACAATCTCATAATAATCGGTGGAAATATGATATACAGTAAACCGATTACACTACGTATTAAGCCACGTAACTGGGCTGATGAGGTCATTAATAATCGGTTCATATATATCACTACATCTAACGTTTAGTTTTCTTAAAAAAACATATTCGTTCAATCTATAGTTAGTTATCCACCGATTACAAAACTACGTAACTTGCATGAAATTTTACATGAAGAATCGGTTTATATGTGATAAAACAGAAAACGATTGTTGCTAGTGAAAATGAACAATCGTTGGATCTGTTGTTCCAGATCCGCCGATTCTGGTATTATCAGCCGAACAAATTGCCGAAAAATCTGGATTTTATGCAACCAAATCACGTATTATAAGCAAATAAGACACTAGAAACGATAGAGATTAGATAACATACCTTTGACGAAATTTCCGGCTTGAATCTCGAGCGGGCGGATTTGAACTTTTTTTTTTTTGTGTTTTGTTTGAGAGTGAAATGAGAGTGATAGGATTTTGGTTTTGGAAAGTTTTTGGATTTAAATATTTTAGGGTTTTTAGATTAAGGTTAAATTTACTATTTGGGGTGGGATTAGTTAGTAGGATTAATTAGTAGTGAAGGGTACAATAGTATATTCCTCAACATTTTGACATCCCATAACAACTCTCCCTAGATGGGTTTAAATTTTCATGGGGCCAAATACTAGCTCATGGGGCCAAATTTAATTAGGCTAATAAAGTTTAATTAGGCTAATTAGGGAAGTTGATAGTGGTTATTATTGCACTTTCTACCAAGCCATTTCCCAATTCAAAATGTAGATAAGTATCCTATAATTGTTTAATCTTTGAACTGATCAATAGAAATCACCCAACATAGCAAGACTGTATAAGCTCTTGGACCTTCTCTATAGATAAGTTTCTTTCTTTTCAAACTTCTCCTAGCAAAAATCCTTTAACAATTATTTTGCAATCTGCACAATAACTTTAAGCATAAGAACAATACATTTTTCAACATGGATTAAAGCCTTACCTTCAAAATCCAGGAGACAGTTCAAAAATGAAATCCTAATAGCCTTTTTCTTTGAAGTTGTATAAATCCGTCTTTCAACTTTGCAGCCTCGCTCCTTAGGAGTTGGATCGTCTTGCCAAATGTCAAGAGATAATAGGTACAAAGGCATCAATGAGGAAAATATAACCCAAGAAAATGCCAAAAACACCAAATCACTCCCTTAGATGGGGCACTGTGTTAACACACAATAATCCAAAAACGTAACATTATATATTACCGACATTGCAATGCATCCCACGGGTGAAATACGTGTGTAAAATTTTATCCAACAACTAACAATTAAGTTATTAAGTCAGTTCAAGTCAATGTTGGTAACTCGAAAAAACCATGGTTGTACCTTTCCTTCTTCAATGGCAGCTTTTGTATTCAGCAAACAAAAAAAACAATGGCAATCGATGGGAGATAAACATACTAAGGCCTAGTGATGAAACAAAATAGCTCCAAATCAGCCTACATACTCACAATGCAAAAACACGTGTATAGCATACTCATTTGATTTATCACATAACAAAACAACACAGTTGGCAGCAGCAAGCGCATTTAGTATATTAAGACTTGCATTTAGGCATTCAACATTGAGTACAAAAAGACTAAGGTGCGAGTGTAAGAAAAGCTGAATTGATGACACTAAACAACCTTAAACAATTAATTTGATTTAAGGACTAAAAAAATATACCAATGAGTTATACATTACAACTTGAAAGTGCATTCATATGCCCAATTGTAAAGATGTTGAATGAATCACTGATTTTACCATTGTGAGCATGTGTCTGATTTAGATCTTGAATGAAGTATAATTAAATTAGTACGAAATGTTATTAATTCAGTTAAATTGCTTAATTAATTGTATGTGTGTAACCATGTGTAGGGCCCGATAATCCATTGGGTATTTTATGCTTTTTCTTATGTTGAAGAAAATAGCACTGTAACGAAGAAAATGGTAAAACTATCAAGCAAACTCAGACAACACACCACAAAGAAAAGATCAGATGCACCAGAATTATTAAGAAAAATATAAAAGCTTACTTTGTCGTTGATCTTGAACAGCACGGTTTGCATACTGGTCATTTACTTTTGTTGTTGCAATGAATTGGTAACAACTCCAAATTATGTTAGCCACTTCCTTTTCCATTATCCTAAATATTAATCAAAATAAGTAATGCTAGGAAGATGATTATGATAGAGACAAAGACATGACAAAACAAAAAAAAAAAAAATATATATATATATATATAAGCTCACCGTAGACTTATGAATGGATAAACCAGAAAAACTTTCTTATGCGCAAGAGACTAGATGAAAGTCCTAGTTATAACCATGTGTTATTCAACCTTTCCATTGTGAGTTTATTATCGGCACCTAGATACTGACCTTAATCCAGGTTAGTGACATGTCATGACTTGGACCTTATAGGACAGCTAGGCCCTAGCTACTTAATCTATAGCTTGGCATTTGTAGCTACGTTTCTGTGTTGCGAAATTGAAGCTTCTCCTTCTGACTTTAGAAGGATATATATTAGCCAGTTGGAAGTAAATCTGCAAATAGTTTTATCCTAAGACTTTCTCCAGAGTATAACCTGAATATTTTCACCTATTGGATAAACTCAACCTCACGATTCTGTTCAATATCGTTGTTTCTCAGAATTATTTGCAACTCTTTATACCACATATTCCTAGATTATCTTTAAACCATTATTGTTCCAAATTTCAATTTTCAGAATTGGATGTTGAATTTTTCTGTACAACCACAAATAAATTCCAGGTGTTTATCATGGCACTGCTTGCAATCATTACCTGAAATTACTCTTGAACCTTGTAACCTAAATCAAATAAAAAAAATAAAAAAAAACCTCAATCAAATTATAATATCGATTGAATATCAAATACAAATTAAATTAAAAATAAATTTATGATGAATGTCAAATTTCAATTTTCAGAATTGGATGTTGAATTTTGCTATACATCATTTGCCACAAATAAATTCCAGGTGTTTATCGTGGCACTGCTTGCAATCATTACCTGAAATTACTCTTGAACCTTGTAACCTAAATCAAATAAAAAAATAAAAAGGGGTTATTTTGCGATACCTCCCCTGTAAAGATTGCTATTTAGCGATACCTCCCCAAAAAGATCAATATTGGTAATCCCTCCCCTCCGTCAGTTATCTGCCTATGTGGCTGTTATTTGAGTCATCAAAAGATTACACGATGACAATTTTGACACGTATATCATCAAAATCCAAAAATACCCTCACATTTAAAATATTTTTCCTAAAAATATCCTCATCGTCTTCTCCTTCATCTTTATATCCTACCCATAAAAAAACAAGGCTTCTCTTAAATGTAGCCCATATGATTATTAACTATAACCCATAAGACTTTGGTCAATTAAATAGACCAAAGTTTAAAATTTGACTATTTTAATATAACCCAAAAACAACCGAGTCGATATCCGTTGTTAAGGATAGAAAGGTGAGTCAGTTGGGTTGTCATCATCTTCATCTTAGTTGATCTTTACATTTTTCAGTTGATAATCTAAAATAACCTAAAATCACTTTATTTCGTTCCTAATATTTATGATGACGATGGTATACATAACGAGGTCTACATGATTTAATATGTGATGCATTTTATTTTTCAAGATGCACCAGCAGCTATTGATCATGAAGGCGATCCAAATAATGTTGTGAAGAGATGGAAGAGATAGGAACACACATATTAAATGGAGATATATTGACCATGATTTTTAGACTATTCCCGTTAGAACTGATAATGGTGTTAGGAATTATTGGCTTGTTATCATGGCTATTAAACAGAGAGAACAATCTAATAATCGAGATCATCAAGAGAATTATTTCCTCTTGTTCCCCACTGGCCACTACAAATACTGCTACTTTTGACCATCACAGTTCAAACTTCAAACCCTTTTGATGATGACACATGAGATTTGAAATTAGTTCTTATCATTAAAAGAATGCAGCAATAACAACACGTAGTAAATCAACCATTACTACTAAAGATGACCAAACTGTTTCAACTTGCACCGATTTATGGGCATAATCAAATGCAACCATAATCAATTTGGTTTAAACCTTAATTAATTTCACTTTCATTTTCGAACGGGGATGTTTAAACCTTAAAAATGCTTTTAGATTACAAATTGGTTCTGCTAATTTATCATCAATGGGGGTCCTTTTTACCTGCAATTTTTTGACATATCGATCTGGAAACAATAATAAGCGGTTCCAAGGGTTATCAAAACTACACAGTATGAGTCGGTTCTATTTTGAGTCGACTCAGCTAAAATATTTGGGTTATGAATTGGGCTATGTTTAATAAATGAAGATTTATGTATGGGTTATAAATAATATGGGTTATGGTTAATAAAAGTATGGACTATATTTAAGAAGAAGAAGCCGACTGTGTTGAACCCCACATTAGATGTATGATAAGGTGCACTTTTTTTGGGTGTCTAAAATAAGTATCGTGTCCTCTTTCTTTTCCGGCATAAATCACTGTTAACTAATCTCTTCCCAAGCACCACGCCATCACCACAGGTCCACAAGAACATTTCTCTAAGCAATACCCGAACTTCCAAATTTACCGAACAAGCATCTCCGAAACCCATTAACTAAATTGAATTCTTACACTGGATCTCTGAATTGTTCCCTTGTCTTTACCCAAATACTTCAATTGGGAATCAATTTCATTTTCTTAATCTAATTCTGATGCAAAATCAAAGATTCCAGAATAACTATTATCCAAGCTTATTAATCTAGATGTTATAATTCTTATAATTTACAAATACTGTACAGATGGGTATTGCCCCTAATCGGGATCTCAATCTCTCAATTATTGTAACATTCAAGTAGCCAGGAATCAAGATCTCGATCTTTAAAGCTGTTTCTTAAATTTTATTTTTATCTTTTGTGGATTTGATCATCTTGAGAAATTCTATTTGAGTTTAATTTTGATTTCGGTGGTGATGATGGTGGTATTACTGGTTTTTGTCGGTGTGGGGTAGACTATATTGAAGGTGGTGGCGTTGTTGCTACGGTGGTTGCGAGATTGGTACTGCCAGAGAGTAGCTTACTGTTGGTTTTAATGGTGGTTAATGTGCTGCTGCTCCAATTGTTTACATCAATGGTCCTCCTTAATCAAAAGAATACAGGGAAGAAAATATTTTTTCTGCCATTGAATTGAAGATATTGCTGTTGTTGAATGGAGGTTTTTGAACTTAAGAAGATATGGGTTTGCTGTGTGAACGATGAAATCACTGCAGGGAAGGAGTTGACAGGTTTGCTGTGTGATTTGCTGTTAGCTGTGGTCAAGTATTAGCTTGTTTTGGTCGTAAAATCAATTGCAGGTTTAATGGAGTTTTTTTTTTTTTTTGATGTAAAAGGTTAATGTTTTATTAGAAAGTGAAAAAATTGTTTACAAACAGAGCCCATAGGCCCAGCCCAAAAGTAGACAGTTATAACTGTCAATTACATTCAAAGACTTCTTCCCAATTATAGAGAAGATCTCTAAAGGAGATCTGTTTAAACCAGTTTGGGAGAGATCCCCATTGAAAAACTCTCCTCTTAATCTCAATTTTCACCTCCTCTTTATCTCTTCCTCTCAGTTTCCCCATCACTCTTCTGTTCCTTTCGTTCCAAAGAGACCATGCTATGGCATAAGGAAGAATTTTCCAAACTTTTCTGTTGAGTGTTTTCCCTTTAGTTGTTGTCCAATATGCAAATTGGAGATGCACTCTATCTTTGTTGCTCCAATCTGAGTTTAGTGTCTTTGTGAAGTGTTCCCAGATTTCCTTTGAGAATGGACAGTTCAGAAAAACATGGTCTACGGACTCATCTTCTGAGTTACAAAAACAGCAAACTGTATTTGTAATGTCACATCCTCTCTTTAGTAAATTATCAATGGTAGGAATAGCATTCTGACAAGCAAGCCATACCAACACCAGGGCTTTAGGAGGTATGTTCTTCTTCCACACATAGTCATAATTAGGTGGATTTGTGTGCAGTTGCTTCATAATACTGGTATAACCTTCTTTAGCTGTATAAGATGTTGCTGTCAAGAAGGCCACTGAGTCTGGAGAGTCAGCTAGGGTTGGAGGGTTACCTAGTAGTTGCACCATGTTGGAGAATTGCGACATGACAGCTGAGGTTGCAGTTCTTTTAATTTGTATTCTCCATCTACAGTTGTCCACCAAATCATGTATAGTTGCATCCTTTTCTTCTGCAGCCTTGTAAGCTAGTTTGTATTTATTGCAGAGTGGGATGTCCCCAAACCAAGCATCATGCCAGAAGCTAACATGTTTCCCAGACCCTATTTTGAAGGTTGAGAATGGGTGCATAGCTTCTGATGCTTTGTGTATACTTTTCCACAGTCCTCTACCTTGCGCATTCTTGAATACTTTAGGACTAATGTCATCTGTTGCAGATTCAGCTTTAAGCTGAATAACTTTGTTTGTGCATAAAACTATCCTGGTCTTACGCCACTAACTTATGTGATAAATGTAATATCGAGTTTTAGGATCTTCTTAGTATTGAGGTATAACATCCATTATGTTCTTATACAAATGAGAACACTAAGTTACTTCTTCATAGTAATCATTGATCATTCATATAAAGGTGGTAATCATAATACATAATACAAGTTTTAGTCTTAAATGACTTTGAGTAAGGTTACAAGATGATATTGATAAAGGTAAATCACACTCTGCTCACTATTAAGTTCCTATCACTCTTTCTTGTACCCAAAAGTCCGTCCTCAACCCATCATACTGAGCTGAGTATTTATAGGAGTCTTAAGGCGGTTCCCAGACATTTGTGTTCACACCTAGTGGGGCCCTTATTCCATTCTCAGTAGTGCGGCATTCTACTCTTAGTCTGCGGCCTTGTAGGTACTCACTACTGTAGTTTCTTTCCGTGTGCGACCTTCTCTTGTTTCCATCACTACGAGCTTGACACACGTCTCTTGACTCACGATTTGCTCTGACCGCGCATTAATGAGAGTGGTTGGATGTTTTCCATACCTCACAGCTGTCACTCGAGATACTTGTCCCATCAAGACTGTCGTGGCTCCTCCTTAGTCCTTCATCTGTTTATCTTTGGTGATGAGTCATAGTGTCTTCTGGTCTTTACTCGGTGCTTTACTCCCACCTGTTTTATCCTACTTCTGTTTCTCAAATGCTTACACGTGGGTGGTGAGTACTTTGCACCAACAAACTTTTCTCCATAGAGCCTCCTTCTCTACAGTGTATCTCCATTTCCATTTGGAGAGAAGAGCTTTACTTGTAGTTCTTAAGTGTCTAATACCCATACCTCCCATATTTTTGGGTCTGCTCATCTTTTCCAAGGCAACCCAGTTAATCTTTTTCTTTTCAGATGATGATCCCCACATGAATTGTCTCATTGCAGTCTGCATCTTCTGTTCAACAGTTGCAGGAAGAGGTATTAGGGACATAAAATAAATGGGTAAGCTAGCTAACGCACTGTTGATCAATATGATCCTTTGAGCTTTGGACAAAAATCTTCTTTTCCACAATGCTATCTTCTTCTTAAATTTTTCTAGAATAGGATCCCACACTGATAATTGTCTTGGTGTAGCACCTAAAGGCATGCCCAGATATTTTATAGGAAGTTTTTCTACTTTGCAGTGTAGAATGTTAGCTATGTCTTGTATATTTTCTTCAGCCCCTATGCTTATAACCGTACTTTTATCTAGATTGACTCTCAGGCCAGTTATGGCTTCGTATACTTGTAGGATTTGGAGCAGATTTCCAGCCATTTCTTCAGAAGCATCAAGGAAAATGAGTGTGTCGTCTGCAAATTGTAGATGCGACACATTTATTTGTGACTGAATGTTGAAACCTTTGATCATGTTAAGCTCTTCTCCTCGTTGCAGCAGTCTTGTAAGTGTTTCAGCAACTAATATGAAAAGAAAGGGTGATAAAGAGTCACCTTGTCTCAGCCCCTTTTGATGTTGGAATTTGTTAGTGCTGCTACCATTTACAAGTATGGAAGACTGCGCAGTTGAGATACACCAGTATATCCAGCTCCTCCATTTTTTTCCAAACCCATGTCCTTCTAATAATGAGTCAAGGCAGTGTCAGTTTATGTTGTCGAAAGCTTTTTCGATGTCAAGCTTACATAAGAAACCTGGAACATTAGCTTGTAACCTTGACTCAATAAGCTCACTTGCAATTAGAATTCCATCTTGAATTTGTTTTCCCTTAATAAAAGCTCCCTGATGCTCTGATATCAGTTGAGGAAGAACTGTTTTGAATCTGCTTGCAAGAATTTTGGATATTATCTTATAGATACTCCCCACCAAGCTAATGGGTCTGAATTGGCTTGGACTGTTTGATTCCTCTTTTTTTGGTATAAGACTGATGAAGGAACAGTTTACTCTCCAGTCCATATTTTCTTCCTCTTGGAATTCTCTGACAACAGCCATTATATCGTTCTTGAGTATAGGCCAAGCATTCTTGAAAAATTCCATGGGAAAGCCATCAGGCCCTGGTGACTTGTTCTTCCCACAACTCTTAATGTTTGACCAAACTTCTTCTTCTTCAATAGGTCTTTCTAGCCATTGTTGTTGTTCTTCACTGATTTTAGAGAAACCAGCAGAGTCTAATTGAGGTCTCCAAGAGTGGTTTTCCTTGAAGAGATTAGAGAAATAAGAACTGAATTCTTGTTTTATGTCTTGTTGATTAAAATTATCACTGCCATTTATCACCAGTTTATGCACTGTGCTCCTCCTCTTTCTACCATTAGCTAATTGATGTAAATATTTGGTGTTACTTTCACCTTCTTTTAGCCCTTTAGTTTTGGCCTTGCTTTGCCATTTTCTGAATTCATCATACCTTATTGTCTTGAGCTCAGTTTTCCATTCTGCTCTAGAAGTAAACTCTTCCGATGTAAGTTTAGTGTTTTCTTCCTTCAGATTTAAGGTATGTACCTTTTCTCCCAGTTCCTCTTTCTTCTTTGTTGTCTGACCATATTGTTCTCTACTCCACTTCTTTAGAAATTTTTTTAGATTTTGAAGCTTTTTGGAGAGAATGAAGCTAGGAGATCCAGTAAAAACCATGCTTGTCCACCAGATTGCCAGGTTGGTGAGGAATGTCTTGTTTGCAAGCCAGTAGAGCTCAAATCTGAATGGTGGGTTGGACAATTGCACTTGACCAGTTGTGAGTAGCACTGGTGAGTGGTCAGATGTCTCCCTTGACAAGAGAATCTGTGCAACTGCTGGAAATTTTGCTACCACTGCTGGAGATACCAAAATTCTATCAAGTCTGCATAGAATTGGGTCTTCTTGCATATTAGACCAAGAGTATAACCCTCCACTAACAGGCAAATCAATTATATCTTGTTCAGACATAAAAGAGTTGAAAAGTGTCATTCCAAGCTTTGAACCACCTTGTTTGTTTCTCTCCCAGTGTCTTCTAACTACATTAAAATCCCCTGCAATTATCCATACATCATTCACCCAACCTGCAATGTAGTTCAGCTCCTCCCAAAAATCTTTTCTTCCTTCATCATCACATGGAGAGTATGCATGAGTTAAAACCCATTCAAAATCTTCAGCCTTGTTCTTGAACTTGTGGCTAATTGTACTTGGAGAGAATTCCTCATCTACACAATCCAGCTTGTCCTCATCCCATATTGTGAGCATTCCTCTACTTAAACCTTGGGAGGGAATAAAACTCCATTTATTTCTTACATTACCCCATAGATTGGAAACAAACCAATCTGTTATCTTCATCATTTTAGTTTCCTGCACTACAACTACTACAGGCTTGTATTTCTTTATTAGATCTTTTAGATTGTCAATTTTTTCTACAGAATTGAGACCTCTTGCATTCTAGGAAAGAACCTGTGCATTCATTGAGAACCCAACTGATCCCCTACTAAGACTGCAAGAGCATTAGCTTGTATGATTTCTTGTCCGGCAGCTGGCGCTAACATACCCTTCTCATGTCTTTCAATAATATCAGCAAATATGCGCTGCACATGAGTTTCTTGTCCCCTATGTTGTGCTCCAAGGTTCTGACTAGCTTCCATGAGTAGCTCAACTGTGTTGGCTATAGAATCAATATGCCTGATAGTTGCATTCAGGTCTGGAAGTTTTTCTCCAGCCATTGTAGAAGTTGATGCCATATGGGTGTTGGACCTGTGAACATATGGTATACAAGGTAATGGAGCTGAGGTAATATCCACCATCTCGTTTTGCTGCCCTGGTTCAACAGTGAGTATTTCTCCTTCTTCCAGATTGACAGAAAGCTGTAATTGGGATTTCTTTTTGCGTTTCTCTTTGAAGCTCTCAAACATACGATTTATTCTGCTGTCTAAGTTGCTCTTGGGCTTTGATGGGCTCACATGATTAGTATTTTTCAAAAGAAAAAAACCATTAAGAATTGATTCTGTTTGCCCCCCACTTTTATTACCCCCCAACTTTTCCATCGTGCTATTTCCACCCAGATTCAAATTTGAATTTGTACCCGTCTGAATAGTCTGACCCTTCTGATTACTTTTCTGACCAGTCTGACAAAGTTGTTTTTTATTTTTAAATCCTTCTGTAGCTTTATCGAGATCCCAGAGCATCTTCGAATATTCTGCCAGAGAAAGCTGCCGGAGTTGACGGAAAAAAACCTCCCATTCTAGAGCCAGGATAAGATTCTCTCCATCAATGTTGATCTCCAGATATAATGGGATTTGCTTAACCTTCCCTTTTACAGCAATCCTACAAACCTTTTGATTTCGTTTTAGAGTTTCATAATCAATTTCAAGTAACCCACCAAGCTTTTCTCCAATCGATTCAAAATTCTTTCTGGACCAATATTCTGTTGGAAGACCCTTAATGTTTATCCAGTGCATACAAGTATTAAAGGTTTCTTCCGTAATACGAACATCAGTGTAATGAATTCTCTTTACCTCAATGATAGTACCTTCTGCTTCCCAAACTGATGGTGACCAGGTTGATCTCCATTCTTCATCATTGTTTGGTGTTATAATTGCAGTTGTACTGCTAGTTATTTGTAATCTTAAATATCTCCCCCAACCTAGCCTATTAGATACAACTTTTGCTACTTTACTCCAAGATAAAGAGCCTTTCTTGGTGATAGAGATAGATCTTTGAGTTCTGTCGTTCATTTTTTGTGAGGGATTGATGTCGTCATGAACAGGAAAATCATTGCTTTCTGGTACTTTTTGTACTGAAACCGGTTTCGTACGCAATAGATAATCAAGACATTCACCTAGATTCCACCATCCATTTCCTTTTTCTCCTTGAGGTATACAAATAATAGAGTTTTTGTTCCTGCTTACATCAAATCTTGTTATCTTTAAAAACTTTCCATGCTGATTTTCTTTTAGCTCAAGAAGAAATGAAAAATCCCCTTCTCTCCGATTCCATCGATTTGTGCTTTTAGGGAGGTTTCCTGCAAGAATTTTTTCAATCTGGTTTCGTAACCAAAGCCCGATTTCTGCTGACATTAATAACCAGTACTTCATTCCACCCCTTCTCTTTTCTTCAAGCTTTATTCCATGAATTTTTGCAAAGTAAGCTCTTGATAAATCAAAAGTTTTCCAATCAGATTGAAATGATTTTTGAAGTTTGCCGTAGGGATCCATCCCGAGTTGACTCACTGATCCTCACCTGACCATGAGTGAGAATAGCTTTGAGAGCCGTAAATGTTGATGGGATTTCCTCTTTTCTGAGTCGTTACTTCTTTGCTGGGATCCAGGTTTAATGGAGTTAGAGAAGAAGCAGGTTTAATGGAGTTACAGATAGATGGTATCTTGAACCTTTACTGTTTAACCTTTTTTTATGATTGTTAGATTAAATGAAACTAGTAATCAGATGCTAAAACGTGTCCCACTTTGTTTTTAGTGAGAGGGTAATTTAGTCACATACAAAATACTCTTCCACGCGTACACTTATTATGTGGCATAACTGACACTTATGCAGATAACTGACGGAGGGGAGGTATCACTAATATTAATCTTTTTGGGGAGGGATCGCTAAATAGCAATCTTTACGGGGAGGTATCGCAAAATAGCCCCAAAAAAATCTCAATCAAATTTTAATATCGATTGAATATCAAATACAAATTAAATTAAAAATACCTGTATGATGAATGTGTACCTGAAATTAGTATTGCTCCTTGTAACCTAAATAATCAAATTAAAAAAAGAAACAAAAAATACAATAAATCCAACAAAATCATTAAAACAATAAAATTCAAATTTTGAATCAAACCATACAAGTTACTGAAAAATGTTTTGAAAGTTTGGTGCTTGTTCTGAAAAGCCGGGGTTTGAGTTTTTTGTTTATGAGATTTACATCGGGTTTTTTGAAAGAAAAAAAAAACCCGAAGCCTTTCGTGAAGAACAAAGCTGGTAAGAAAGATTAGGGTTCTGCATCATACTCCATAGTTTTTTCTCTTCGTGGAGAAAGTGAAGTGTGTGGGTATAAAATCTGCATAGGTGCATCATGTTCTATAGCCCTCAGATCTCATACTCACACACACAGTAACTTAAACATTATATAAGGTGCGATGACCTCAAGAATAATATCGAAGACATGTAAAAAGACATTAATCAAAGGACTAAACGTATCAAGATTATATTTCTGTTTTGCTACTACATGGATATGATCCTAAGGAGCTAGAGGAGATACAGACCTAATCCCTCTCTCGCCACTTAGGTTACACCCAAAAATTCCAACCCTTACAATGTTTTCCAAGCTCGCCTTATATAGGCCGAGCTTGGGTGGTTTACAGCTAATAAGACAATTGACTCAATCATGGTGGTGTCAGTCCTTGTCGAGTAAGGCGGTTTCTTCGGCGGTACTCCGAAGATGGTTCTGGGGCTTCGGTCCTTCGAGGCAGGGTCCGAATCCCTTTCTTCTGATTCTTCACTCGGTGTCCTCGGACTTATCTTTCTTTGGTTTGGTCCCGAAGCTTCGCTACTTTTTCCTTTGGCGTGATCTTGCTTCTTGGATCTCTGACACGTGTCCCGAGGGGTTTTACCCTCCACAGTTTGCCTCTTTTCTTGTCCGATCAAGGAGGTTCGGAGAAGAAAACCCTTGGCGTCTCGTCTTCTTCGTCACGTGTCCCTCTTTCGGTTTCTTTAACTGACACACATAACGTTAGGTGTTTTTCGAAACCCTCGCCTTTTCTTCACCGGCTACCTACTGCGCTGGTTCCATCCCTTTTTTATTTAAATTCGCTTTCTCTCACCTTTTCTTCCCTCTTTCTTCTTCCCCTTTTTTCATCACTTTCCGAGACGTCTGACTGTTGGAACTTTTCTCTACTGTATTCTTTCTTTGGTCATGGTAAGCTTTTGAGGTTTGTCCCCCACCATTTTGTTTGGCCTTTGTTTGCTACTCCTTTTAACTTTTCCTTTGTTTCAGGCTTCTGAAAGTACTTCTTCCGGTAAGGTGTTGCCTCGGAAAATGATGGATCCTCGGAAAATTAGTTGGGAAGAGAGGGCGCGAATTTATGGGTTTAACCAAACTCTTTTTCCTTGTCGAAGCTTGGGTAGGGAAATTCTGTCTCCTGAACTGCTTTCTGCTCAAAAGTGTAGTAATAAAAGGTTGATCGTTTCCGGCGAACAACTCGGTGTCGGTCTTCCTATTCCGTTGTACAATCCGTCCAATCCTTTTTTTTATGAGATTTATTCCAAGATCTCCCCTCCTTGTGGTGTGATGCAATTGAATGGAAATTCTATTCGGGTTATCAGCGAATGGGTTGCTCGTTCGGAGGGCAAGTCACATTACTATAAGGAACTTCCCGAGGAGCTTAAACGTTCTCCAGATTTCTGGACTGCCGAGAATTTTTTCAAGTACTACAAGGTGGAAAAAACTTTGCTCAAGGAGAAAGCTCCCTGGAGTGTGAGCTTAGGTAAAGTGGCCGACTCTTCTCATGCTCTAGGTGATGTGGACCTTGCTAATTGTATGAGGAATACGCTTCTTCGCCACTCTAGCGACGAGGTGTGGTTTTCAAAACCCGTGCTCATCGAAGGTCCCGTTCTCTATGGCTACGAAGATGAGGAGGGGAGAGTTGAGCGTACGAAGTTTGAGGATGGGCATGATTTTCCTGTTGCTGATTTCTACAGAATTCACTTCTCCGAAGCGGAGCGTAAGAAGTCTCAGGAAAAGATTGCTCTTGGCAAGATGAGGGTAAGATGAAGTTGATTTTTCGTTAATTATTTTTTAAAATATTTTGTTCATGTGTCTTCTTGTTTTTTCAGAAAATGGAGCAAGGGAAGTTAAAGAACCGAGAGGCTTCAGAGCATAGCGATGATCCGAATAAGAAGAGAAAAAGATCTTCGAGGTCAGCTTCTGCTGGGAAGGGGGAATTGGTCAGGTGATAAACACTTCCTGCCTCAGCTACGCAATAGGTATGAATATCTGCCTCTGTTTAGAGCCTGACAAATTGACTGCTTTTCAGCAGAACGAGGTGCTGTCGGTTGGCGATGGTGCTGCGAAGTTTTCTTTATGTGATCCGAATCGAGAGAGGAGCGCTACTGTGGTTCCGAAGAAAAGAGGTGTAAAAGCCGCCATCCCCGCTGTATTACCGAAGGGGCCTTCCACAAGAGCTGTTAACAAAGGCTTAACTGATTTGTCTAATGTGACTGTGGAAGAAGTGGATGATGAAGAGACCGAAGATGAGAGGCCTCAAATTTTTAAGAGATTAAGAAGGGGTCCCGTGAATGAGCGCCTTCTTCGTGGGTCAGCTGCAATGTCGGCTTCCCGAATTCTAGTACCTCACAGGGACCTTCCTCTTCTTCTTTTTCTGGTGATAATGCCTCCAATCCTAGCCAGCCCGATATGAATTTGAATGAATATGGTTCCAATGATCTTCTTATAGGCTCTTCTCTAGATTTACCGGCATCGGTTACTGCAGGTACTCCTTCAGTCCCTAATATCTTTGTTCGGAGGCCGTGCTCAGATGCCGAGGCCCGAAATTTCTTAGAGCAGAGTTCTCTTCCTGGTCCGTATGCCAATGATTTAGCCAATCATCTGAAGGCACATGCGAGAGATCCTCAAAATCATCCTTTAGATCCTTCGGTGTCCGAGTTTCTTTCTCAAGTTTTTTCTGGCTCCTAGAATAGGAGTACTCTTGCCTCAGCAGTTACTAATCACCAGTCATTTATTGAAGCTGTGAGTTCATTTCTTGGTTGTCTTGCCCTATGTGTTTTTTGTTTGCTGTTTTGATCTTATACTTGCTTCTTTTTAGAAAAAGCATCATGGAATGTACTTGCCGGATCTGGTTCGCACCCAAAGTCTTGAGATTGCTCGTCTTGACAAGGACAATCAGCTCTTACGGCAGGAGAAGGGTGGTCTTACAGGGGACGTAAAGGGTTTGAAGGAACGCCTTGAGACTGCTATGACAGAGCGAGATGGTTATTCCCAAGGTATGGAGATTCAGAGAGAGCGAGCTTCGAAGCTGGATGCGGAGCTACATCTTTCTCGTGGTGCATGTGAGGAAAAAGATGTCAAGATTGCAGCTTTAGGTAAGGAGGTTTCACAGCTTAATGATCATATCCAAGGAGAGACTGCGCGGACTGCCTTGTTTAGTCGTAAGCATGGTCGATATTTGTTTAGGAATGCGGCCACCCTATTACTCTAATGGCCTGAAGGATCCTGATGCCTCACTAGAGTCTGATAAAGATCTCATTTCGTCCGAGAATGTTAAGTTAATAGTGGCTCAATTGCAAGCAGCAAAGCTTGAAGAGGATCTTGAAGAAATGGGTAGCGATACCGACGGTGGAACTGAAAGTGAGGAGGATAAATGTATTGATGTGAAGATGAAGGGGAGTAATGATTTTGATGCCGAGAGACCG
Organism: Papaver nudicaule; assembly: GCA_023529015.1. Lineage (NCBI taxonomy): Eukaryota > Viridiplantae > Streptophyta > Magnoliopsida > Ranunculales > Papaveraceae > Papaver > Papaver nudicaule. The sequence continues at coordinate 92,843 of JAJJMA010272147.1, read as the reverse complement.
AAGATGGGTGACAGGATCACTGGCGAGAAGCCAAAGGAAAGCGGTGGGATTGGTGGCGAGAAGATCACTGAAGATCTTATTGGCGAGGAGCCGAAGGTGAGTGACGAACCTGCTGGCGAGAATCCAAAGGAGAGTGGTCTTATCGATGTTCCTGATAATGGTTCTAGGATTAATGTCAAAGCTCGGGGTCCGGTGGATGAGATTAATGCCAATAGTGCTCCCGAAGTTTCGCCTTCGCTTGTGAAAAATGGCGGCGAGCCTTTGGTTCCACCCCAAAATAATCCCCAGGGTACTTTTAAGTCTGATGATGCTGTGTAAGAGGATTGTTTGAAGATGTAAAATAGGGAGTGTGTTCCTCTTGTCACTTTTTTGATTTCTTGCCTCTGTTCTTGTATATATTGAATATCAGACTTGTGCATTTGTTGCCTCTTTTGTTCTTGATGCTATGCTGTTCTTTTCTCCTGTTGTATTTACTTTGCTTTTTATTTATTTTGAACGGGAGATTACTTTTTGTCGATGGCTCTTCGAGGTGCAACTTCGGGGCTTACTTCGATGTAGGAGATAGTGAACCAAGCTAGTGGGGGCTTACGGATCACCCTTCCCAAAGGCTTTGAGTTACTTGCACTGGTTTCAAGCAAACACTGGCTATTGAGAGCATAGGCATCCACTTCGCCTTAGTACATTAGGTAGGTACCGAAGATATTTTCTTATCTTTCTAGAGGGCATGGTGGCACCCTGGTAACCTATTTTTATTCTAAGTAAATGTAGGAGCTTATAATGGATGCCCATTTTTCAATAATAAAGTAACACAATGGGGGAGTGCCGGTCAAGGCTGGAGCTTAGACATGACACTTTTCTCTTATCGCGGCCTAAAGTTCGACCCATCTATATCTTTGACAGCCCCCCTTGAGGCTTAGTTTTTTTTTAGAGGGGTCCCTCGGCTGCGTACTTCGTTGCTTGTTTTGAGAGCGAAGCAGCTGCCTCGGGGTTCCATCCACCGCTATAGGTAGATGTTAGTCCCATTTATTATCCCCTCGATGCCTCAGAAAGAGAGGTCCTCATGGTCGTGTGGTAGTGGGCGTGAATGTATCATCAGCTTATATAGCCTTGATTCAAGGCGCCCACCGCTAACGGGGTGTCTTGTGGGTAGAGGACTGTGTCACATAACTCGTAGGGCCCTTACGATTTATATGAGCATCAGCTTTGTGCCTGTTTTTCGAGGTCTTTTATTGATTTTTTGGCGTTAGAGCCCCCCCCCCCCCCTTTTTTTTTTGCGACAAGGCACTAGAGGAGATATGGCGTTATAGCCGGTTCAATCGTTGTGGCTTGAAAGCCTTTGCGTGCCTGCCTATTTAGATAGGGTTGTTTAGACTTTGAAGGTTGTTTCCATGAGCTGCTGCAAAAAAGAAAAATATCTATTTTTGATTCGCTGATTGACAGTATTCATACATTTGCACGTTTGATATTTTTATACACTTGTACTCTGTGGATATTTGAATCCTGCTTTTATCTTATATTAAATTGCATATGCCCTTTCTCTGTTGTCTGCTTTGTATTTACCCGTTTTGTAGTCTTTTGCATCGCATGGCAGCTGTTACTTCAGGATGAACAAAAGGTGATTCTAGGATCCTTTGCTGAAAGTGTAGCTGTGACCGAGGGTCGTCTCCTGCTTTGTAGTCGCTGGTGTGGTTTGCTTGACATCTTGTGCTGTTTCCAGATGTGTTAACATTGACCGAGTCTTAGTATGTGTGCTTTATTTTGTGGCATGTTTCGTCCTCCTCGATGCTTCGCTACCTGTTTGTTTATTCTTCGATGCTATATTTCTCGGTGGTGATTTTGATTTCGCCAAGCCTTTGTTTTATAAATGTTACATGTTAAATTGGTAGACTGAATGGTGATAATGGTTGGTTTCTCCGCCGCGAGAGTTGGATAGTGGCGTGGGGAATTGTAAAAGGCATGCCGCTACTTTATTGGGTAATGTGAGGTTATGGCGTCTTAAAGCATTGGTGCGTTTATCAAGGGAATCCTTAATGCAGTTTTTACTTTTCCCAAATTGTAACGTCTGAAACTTGTTTAAAGTTGATGGCTTGGTGGGGCCATGATTTACTATAAAAGGCCAAATTGTCCAACTGGTTTTGCAGTGTTTTTTGTGATAAGGTGTCTTTTTAAGAAAAGATGGTTGACAGAGAGAAAACGCCTATGGAGGAAGGAAGTAGCAGGATAAACCCAAGCAGTCGAAGAGAATAGGTTCGAATGATAATGGAGATGGAGACCGATTTTTCAAGTGGTGGTTCTTCTAGAAGGGAAAGTAATCCTGATAAGGTGATTCGTCTTTTCAATCATCTCATAAGGAGTGATGAGAGAAGGATAGAACAGAGAATGAGAGAAGATGGTGGTCCTTCCTATGACTGCCGTATGTATGAGACGAGATCGTTTTTTCGTCGTCATAGCGAAGAAATTTTGTTGATGCTGGGAGAGGATCTCGTTATTTCTGATGACGAGATAAGTGTAAAGGTTGAAGTAAAAGAGGAGTTTGATAATGCTGGTCCGTCTGCCGCCGCTTTTATCCCTGTTCCACCGGTCGATGAACCTGTCGTAGATGTAAATGATCTTATCCTGGAGGTTTTTGTCCCCGAGGAGAATGTTGCTGCTATCCCTGCCAACGTGCCGATTATTGATGTGCATCTGCTTGATGGTCTTGATGAAGATCGTGGTACTGTAGCTGGACGGCTTCGTGGTAGACGTAGGAATGGGAGAAATTGATGTATTTTTTCCTTCTTTTTTTTTAATGTATGTTTGCACCTTGTTTTTCTATAGAGTAGCTGTTATGTTTTTTAGATTTTTTACTTTACTTATTACTTTCTCTAGCTATCATTTACACGGTATTAATGTGTATCTTTGTTAGTATCTCTATTGGTGTCGAGTCTTATTTTTGCTAAATGTATATTTTACGAACTCTACTGTTTATATCTGAGTGCTCGTGCCGAAGGATTTATTCTTTAAGTGGTGTTATCCGAAGCGCATGTTTGTTGTTTGAAATACATTTGTTTTCTCCGAAAACTTTTTCTACCCCTTGCTGATCTGTACTGATAAATTCTTGGCTAATTTTTTTTTTTTTTTTAATGTACACCAATTTTAGGACGCCGAAGTTGTTTTATGGCTTCGTTGAGTGTTTCCGATTCTTATGATACGTCGTTTGTTCGTATGGATGTTCTTCTTTGAATCCATAAATATCATTGTTCAAGGGCACCAGCGAGACACTCGTGAAAGTACCTTTCTGTAAGCCCTTCCGAAGATGATGTTTACTTTTTCCCTGGGTTATCCGTATTTTAGTGTTATTATTTTTATTTGTTTTACTGTTGTACCGACGAGGGTGCGGTTCGGACCTTCTTCGGGAAGTCTGCTTGTAAGAATATGTTTCTCGCTAGCTGGAAGCATCGCCCGTAGTACTTCGGACCTTCTTCGAGAGTGGTTCAGGTCTTAGGATCCAAATTTGTTTCTTCTTGGTGGCGGTCCCTATTGTTAGGGCATTGTCCGGTCAAACCCACTAGCATTGGTATGTCAAGCTAGTTGTCAGTTTTAGGTGTCAAAACTCAATTCTTGATTTAGCCTACTAGAGTTTAGATTTCGGAAATGGGATATAGACAAAGTAGTAGAGACCTTGAAGACGAAGACTGTGAAGACAAAGAAGACATCAATTATTCTTCATCGACAAAAGGTTAGTAGTAGGAGTTATGACTTTATGGATATTCTTCTATTCTACTTTCTCTATTCTTTCGAAATATAGTCGACTACTTTAGTAGTGATAATAGCGATTGAGATCGTATTCTTGTGTAACGTGGCCTTGTGTCATGACCAGTGTTTGATCCCACGAATACCGTGAGTACAAGAATGTATGAGATAGATTCGACGCCATATGTCCATTGCAATGGTTTGCTTGCAAACTGTTAGTTGGATATGGATGAATCTAAAGGAGTACCCTTGAGCAAAGAGTCCATGGATCACAGCTGAGGACGTTCTCACGTCTAAGTTCTGGCTCAGCCCAGTACTTCCAGCAGAATCCAGATTTGACCAAATTTGACAGACAGGCGGTTCCCGAACCGGTTTGTGTACCAGACACTCGGAAAATCTCCTGAGTTCGAGATGGCTATTTTGTTCACGAACCAGTACGTGAACCTGACGGTAGCTATCTTACTGGTGTCGAATTTAGTGAATATTCTTTTAGAATTTCACCCTGAGTCAAATTCCAAAACTCCTTTATCTCTTAGATGGACTTGTGTAAAACATAAATACCTTTTGTGTTCCATCTAACGATCCTCAATGAGTCAATAAGATAAGATTATCTCTGGTCTGTTGGATTTCTATCTTGAAGTGTTTTTGAGCCAACAAAACACTTGGCAGATAATTCTAAAAAGAATTCCAATTGAGATTAATCTCTATTACTTGGTTGACAAGTTTAGGGTTTCCTTAACTTGTGGGACAAGTAATTGATTGCTTAATTCCAAAGCAACCTATCTTATTGAGTGTTATAAATAGAGGTGTCTACGGACAAATACCGCAAGCATCAAGCATACGTGAAGGTCCTTAGGGAAGGTAACGTAAACTCTTTTCACTTCGGTGAATGCTTGTTGTGGTATAGTCATCCTCTATAGGTTGCAGCTCATCTGGGAACTCCCTACGACTATAAAGACTTCTCTTGAGAGTTGGGAAGCACAGGTAGGAGATTGAAACCATCTTTGGTTGAAATCGGATTAACCTGTAACCTTGGTAACCTGATCACGTTCTTGTCTATTCTAAAGTCCGTCTCTTCTGATATACGGCTATTCAAGAACTGATACGTTACTCAACAAGGTTGGAAAGGTAGCAACGCACGGCTGCACTCGGTGTTGTAAGACCTAGTTGGCTCCAGTTATATAAGTTCCTTAAGTGGTTCTTCGTGTATAACTGAGGTAGATTCAAATTGGGCATTGCTTACTTGGTTTGCGTGTCAGCCCCGATTCAAGAAGTAGATTTCCGTATGACCTGGATTTAACAATCCGAAGGAAGTCATCTTGTGTATGGTAAACTGATAGAGGACAGTTACACCATACGTCAACAGTTTGGTTGAAAAGCCAGTATTGCTGACACAAGCCTTTGGCATCGGTCAAAGCAACTCCTAGGCCTGTAACGGACGTCAGCTAGGGGAATCAAGTGCGTGACGATCTGTGGGGGATCCAGAGACGTAAGGAAGGCGACAATAGCCAATTCGCTTGGAGGGCTTGAGTTGGTCTCTGCTACATCCCAGACCGAAGTCTTATAGTAGGCTAGTGTTTGTAGTCAGTTTGTACTGGGCGGTGTTCAAACTGGACGAGGTCCCGAGGTTTTTCTGCAAGGCAGTTTCCTCGTTAAAAAAATGTTTGGTGTCTTGTGTGCTTTTACTTTCCGCATTATAACTCTGATTTATAATTAAAGCACCAAGTAGTACGTTATTGCCTAACTGTCGAGATTACTCCAGTTAGAGGTTTGGATATTGATTTTTGAGATCGTCCAGACTTTAACCATAAGACTCACGAGCCAAAACAAAAAGTTGTTAGTATTTCGGTACCCCTTCTTTTTCACCTATTCCTTACACCGGTTCTTTTGGCTTGATTAAATCTCCGAAGTGCAACGATCTTTTTAACGGTTGTATTTGGGTGATTCTTCTTTTGACGTCTTTTTCCTGCGTTTCTACAAAATGTAGCAAATAAATGAGGTCCATGACTATATTCCATTGGTCTTGTTATGTAAGATTTGTAAAATCCAAAAATAGTTTTTAAGCTGTTCTTGGCTGCTTCTTTGTGATGGCGTCTCTTTTCTTTATGATAATAATATACATATTTTGAAGGACAATTTATATATGCCGAATGTAAATTTGGGTGCATCAGGGTTGAGAACTCTCTATTGGATTTCGACCTTGTACTTGTTATGAAAATCAATTACCATGCTTGAAATAGATTTCATCATGTTGAGGTTTGAATCCCTTAGACGTTAATCTGACCATTTGATGATTTGCTCATAAAACCCTTGAACATGCTAAAGCCTTTAAGGATCTTTAGACGTTTAAGGTATTGGAGCGTTTTTAAAGAACAAGCTTTGAAGATCTTTGAAAAAATGAAAAAATTTATGAAAATTTTGAAAACCCCAAAAATCACAGGCAAACCCTAAGTTGTTTTAATCAGTCCCTGTTTCTAGCGCCAAACTGTGTGGGTATAAAATCTTCATAGGTGCATCATGTTCTATAACCCTCAGATCTCATACTCACACACAGAGTAACTTAAACATTATATAAGGTGCGATGACCTCAAGAATAATACCGAAGACATGTAAAAAGACATTAATCAAAGGACTAAACGTATCAAGATTATATTTCTGTTTTGCTACTACATGGATATGATCCTAAGGAACTAGAGGAGATACAGACCTAATCCCTCTCTCACCACTTGAGTTACACCCAAAAATTCTAATCCTTATAATGTTTTCCAAGCTCGCCTTATATAGGCCGAGCTTGGGTGGTTTACATCTAATAAGACAATGAACTCAATCGTGGTGGTGTCAGTCCTTGTCGAGTAAGGCGGTTTCTTCGGCGGTACTCCGAAGATGGTTCTGGGGCTTCGGTCCTTCGAGGCAGGGTCCGAATCCCTTTCTTCTGATTCTTCACTCGGTGTCCTCGGACTTATCTTTCTTTGGTTTGGTCCCGAAGCTTCGCTACTTCTTCCTTTGGCGTAATCTTGCTTCTTGGATCTCTGACACGTGTCCCGAGGGGTTTTAGCCTCCACATGAAGAGTTTCGGGTGTATATGAAAGATGCAATATGGTACAACTCACTCGTATAAAGATCAGTTGCTCCCACCGCCTCCACATCCATCGGATTAGACACGTGGCGAAATTGCAATGGCTGTTTGTCTAGGCAAACTTGTCTTCGATGAGTTTTATAATATAAATATTAAAATTTGAACCGTCAGTTCCAACATAAGTAACGGTTTTGGTAAACCGTTGATTGTATACCAAACCATGACAGTTCAATTCCAAGATGCACCGTTGGCAAATGGTATGGTACGGTTTGACAAATTCAGAAATCGTAGGTAACGGTTTTGGTACTGGTTTAAGCTAATACCATGCCAAACTATTCCATGTACAACCTTACATATAAACCACTTATCTAGATTCTAAATCTAGGAATGTTGAATCCATTCGGAAGTGATGAGTCATAAATGAATACCATAAATCACTCATGGTTGAGTAATGCGTTTTAAATACGAAATGTAGGGTATGCTGCATTTTCGTATTATCCAGGTTATGTGTTATTTGAATATGCACATTTGATATGTTGTATTCAAACTAATATCAGACAGTGTGTTGGGGAGATTCCAAGGGGGGGCCTGTGACCCAGTTTTTTTTTTTTTTAAATTGACCGAATGTCCATACATTTTTAACACTTATTATGCTAAAACTACTACTTAGCCCCCACAAAATACTGAAATTAAAGTGATATATATCCATATATTTGTAATGTAATCCGTGTGTAACTCTACACCATATCATTAACTCATTTTTACAGAAAATGTAATCTTAGTTCTGCATTTTTGTATGAGATTTTTTCGTGTTGCCTTGTGATCTTCAAGAACAAACCATTCCCCCGTTAAAGAGTTGTACTGGATTTGCCACCGAGAGTGTGGTTGAATAATATTTGGAATCGGTTGGTTTGTTATTTTTATTGCTAGGAGTTTTGTTCAAGGAGTGGTTCGCGTAATATAAATCATATTATGGATTCTAATCAGGGTCATCCTATTTGTATGAGTAAATTCTAAGGATTCTAATTGGGTTATTTTGCATTTCCTCTCCCCTGTAAAGATTGGTATTTTGAGTTACCTCCCCAAAAAAATCGATATTTGCGATTCCTCCCCTCCGTAAGTTTTCTCTATGGGGCTGTTATCTGAGTCAGCATGAGATTACATGTTGGCAATTTTGACACGTGTATCTTCAAAATCCGAAAATACCCTCACATTTAAAATATTTTTCCTAAAAATATCCTCGTCGTCTTCTCCTCTATCTTTAAATCCCTACCCATAATATAACAATACCGCCGCCAGCGCCATCTTCACCACCTCCGTTCATTTCTAAGTTTTCAACTTATATTAATTTATCTTGGAAAAATATGACGCTAACAAGGTCTGGCTCCGTCTCTAAAAATAAATCTAACAGTCCAAAACAAAGATTCTAAATATCATCGTCATCCTTAATCGCCGCCTACACTTAAAAAAAAAACAGTGGTCATTTTGAATCCGAGATTATTGTTTTGATGATTGATTTTCGACGGAAAACTAAAAGATAAAGAAGGTGAATTTGGTTAATTAAGAAGTGGAGACAAAAAGCCCTAAAAATTTGGGAAATTAAAAATGGCGTCAACCATCATCTACTACTCTCAGTGGTGGTGCTAGTTATCGGCCGGTGGTGGTCGTGGTAATGGAAGTGGCAAAATTGAATGAATACAACATCAGGCATCACATCATACTCATATCAGAAACAAAAATCAAAGAAACAAAATCACCCAAGTTGATAATACGAACAAACCAAAAGAATCGGACTACTTAAAATCGACATATAGAGTCTCTATCCAAGGTAATAAAACCTAATTGTTGAAATCCGAGCTAACCCCAGGTCTAATCTTCTTTCCTTTGATCAAAATCTTCGATCCAAATGAAGGATTTCGGATAAACAGACTTGGGGATTTTGTTCCTCATTTCTCTCGGTCCGTTCTTTTATTAATTTCTTTCCCGCCTGTGTTGGGTTCAGGTATGAACTTACGTAAGAGAAAGCTTTACATCTAAACCGCGACTCCGAAATTGGGTGTTTTTCATGTCAAGGATTTAATATTAGGACGATGTGTAAACTCCATTCAAACAATAATCTTTCAATATCGGGTGTCTCGATTACAAAATCAGTGGTTTTTTGTCACTTACATTTGGTAGTGGTGGTGGAGATAAGTTTTTTTTTTTTACACTGTGAATCGATAATTTCATGGGCAAATGGACTGTTAAGAAAGGATGGTGGTGTTGGTTGGACAGGTGTCGGGTTTAGATGGACACCATCAAACACGTGTCCCATTTTATTTTATTTTCAAATAAATGTCCCAATTATTTTTAGTAAAAGGGTAATTCAATAAAATAATAATTAAAAGTGCCACGCGTATACTACTTATGTGGTAGCTAACAGCCACATAGGCAGAAAACTGACGGAGGGGAGGAATCGCAAATATCGATCTTTTTGGGGAGGTAACGCAAAATACCGATCTTTACAGAGGAGGAAATGCAAAATAAATTTATGGAATGCATATGAATATTTAAGAGATTTGTCTCTTGAATTTGATTGCACTTGGGGTGTAATCTTTGGAGCTTTTTATAGTTTCTCCCATAGAAAACTTATCTTGTTACGGTGCACGTAAGAAACCCTTGTCTCGTACCATGTGTACATGTATATTAGAGGTTATGAGAATTTCACCGGTCAGATTCTCATTCTTATACAGTCAATCACAAGGAACTAAAGATAGTTTCAGCAAATAATTTCAGTAAACATAACTAAAGATAGTTTAAGGATGAAAGTTATATTAGGGATGCTTAAATTAATCGGTGACTATCGAATAAGACAAAATATGAAAAATTTGAAGTAAATCCCAAAACCCTTTATTAAATGTTTTTAGTAATAACAAAATTGGCATTACTTCAATACAACAACAACAACCCTTTACTCCCAAACAAGTTGGGGTAGGCTAGAAACGAAACCCAAATTATCAACCAAGTTATGATTCTTGTACATGGATTATAAACTTCCACGCATTCATGTCCAAGGTCAGTTCCTCTCCATGCCCTCAATCCACCAACAGGGCTACCAGAAATAGGTGATTGCTTCAAGGTTGGTGTCAAAATCAACTTGAAGACTCCATTGAGAAGAGGGCATTAGCAATTAGTGCTGCTAAAACCACCAAGTGATATAGATATTACTATGAGAAGCAACCTCATAAAGTTTGCAGGGATTGTTATGTGATTGCTCATGATAATGTTAAGTGTAAGGATAATGCTGCTAAGCTCTAGGAACTGCACATAGTTCCTCTTAAGTTTGGCCAAGTTAAGGCCCTTAAAAAGCCTATCAACAATCAGTTTAGAAACATGATTCATGCACACAAGCTCTCTGGCAGGCAAGTCGTCAAGCACACTCCCTTTTAGCCACCAAAAGATGGAATCAGAATTCATACGCATGTGGTTGAAATTATTGGTGAGGATGAGGTAATGATGGAGGGCAGCAATGTAAGGCTAGGAAAGAGGTTGAGGTCAACTGGCCATGTTGAGGAGAATCCTAAAGTTTATATGCAAAACAATGATATCTTCTGTGAACACACACCAATGATTGAATCCACGCATGACATCAATCAAGTTTTTGGAAAGATTGAGGCAACTAGAAAAGATGTAGGGGAAGCTAAGGTATTAATTCTTTTCTTTCACTTGATCAAAACCACATTTTCCTCACGTAATTATTCTGTTTTTATATTCATCGTCAATTCATTTTCTTATTATTTCAATTATCATAATTTGATTGTTAAATTACCTTCCGTTACTCTAAGTGTGCATGCATGTTATCATAATTATTGCATTTTTAACGTCAAGAATTTCCTCTTTAGAGTAGTCCCTCTTAAGTATCTTAGTTCAAAACATAGTCTTTGCTGCATTGTGGAGTACATTATAACTCATTTTCAGTTTAAACATATCATTTATCAAGTCATATTAGAATACAAAATCGTTATCTTTGCATAAACATAACAATGTCCAACAGTTCCATACGAGCTAGTTATCTTACGTACTGTCAAAAATGAAAGTATTATCTTGGAACGTCCAAGGTTTTAAGGATACTGACACTAGGAATCACCTTATAGAAATCATAAGAATCCAAAACCCCGACATTATTTTCGTATGTGAAACAAAACTACATAGGTCTTAAGTTAAATCTTAACTACCCGAATAGCATAATAATAGACTCTGTTGGATTGTCTGGAGGTTCAGTTCTTATTTGGAAAGATGGTTTCTCATGTGAACTAATGAATTCTGAGAATAACATGATACATTTTCTTATTCAAAGTGATCATAACAAACCATAATGGTAACTAGTCTTGTATGTATGGTTTCATGATTATCAAAAAAAGAAAAAACAATGGGAATTTCTATAAGAACTAGTCAACAACATCAATCAACCGTGGATTCTACTGGGGGATTTAAACATTCACTTATTAAATAACGGTCAGCGTGCTTCTTCTTCTGATGATGGTCTTATTCATAATATACTTCAAGAGGTGGGTTTATAAGTTATTGGGTTTATAGGCAAGGGTCACACATGGACAAGCAACAATGATGGTACAGGGAAGAAAAGATCCAGATTGATTTAGCTCTTGGCAATGGTTAATGGGATTTAGCTTTTCTTTCTTCAAAGCTACTCGATCACGGTCAAATGGGAAGTGACCATTGCCCCATTCTTCTTTTTGATGACTACAGTCAACCAAAATATGGAAACCATTCAGATTTTTCAACACTAGGCTTCATGAAAAATCTTGTGCCTTGCAAATTACTTATGCTTGTAGTCAAACTTTTGAGGGTTCAGTTGCTTTCAAACTCTCAAAGAAACTCAGTTCACCAGAATCACACTTGGTAAGTGGAACAAGCTACATTTTGAAGACATCAATCATAGAATCAACAATCTTCATTCAAAACTTAATGTTCTTCAAGCTCAATATCACATAGAGGAGGTAGATCAAAAAATCATTGTTGTTAACACATATTTACAGAAACAGTAGAATATTAAGAATGACTTCCACAAACATAAATCTAGAGACACCTTCATCAAGGATGCATATAACAACACAAAATATTTCCACACTATCTCCAATAGAAGAAAGGCAAGATATAATATTGATCGTTTAAGAGGTAAAGATGGTGTTTGGGATACAAAAAGGGAAGACTTAGAAAAACTTCTCACACTTCATTTTGGGGAAATAAGTATTACATCTAATCCTTTCATTGATGATGCTCAATACAATGTTATTCCCAAACTCAAATTGAGGAGAAGAATAGAACATTACTTGAGTTTCCAACCAATGAAGAAATTTTTGGCATTCTCAAAAAGATGGAAAGTTGGTCAGCTCCAGGGCCTGAGGGTTTCCCTGATGGTTATAAGACACAATGGAAAACTGTTGATGAAGATGTATGCAACATGGTCAAGCATATTTTCACAACAAAATTTATGCTCAAGGAGCTGAATAAAACTTACATCTCTTTGATTCCCAAGAGAAGAAGCCTGCTGAACCTGTGGATTTTAGACCAGTTGGTCTTTGTAATACTTCTTACAAGATTATTTATAAAATTCTTATAAACCAAATGAAGCCTCTCATGGAAAAAAATAGTGTCACCTTATTAAGCAACTTATGTAAGCAGCAAACTGATAAATAACAACACTATCATGACCCATGAGCTGATTCATTCAATGAAAATGAAATGAGGTAACAATGGATACATGTCAAAAGCTTTTGACATGTTAGAATGGTGTTTCTTTCTCAAAGTTCTAAGGAGTTTTGGGTTTTCTGAAAATTGGTGTCATCTTATTCATCAATGTATTAGCACAACAACACTGTTAGTCATGCTCAATGGTACTTCATGCTCTTCTTTTCATCCCACAAGACGTAACAAAGTGATCCTCTTACACCATATTTATTCATTCTTGCGTTGGAATTTCTCTCAAGGAAACTAACAGAAGCTCCCTACAACAACACTATTAAAGGGATCTTTGTGGTTAGAGAAGCCCCTTTAATCAATCACCTACTCTTTGCAGATGATTGTCTTATTTTCACTCAAGCAGATTTTGGTTCTGTTTTTGAATTATTAGATCTAATGATAATTTTCAGTGAACAATCTAGAAAGGTTATAAACTTTGAAAAGTCTGCAACATTCTTTAGCAATAACTTGAAAGAAGATTGTTGTAACTTCCTTAGAGAAATTTTGGGTGTTAAGTAGTATATGAATAAGAATGAGAAATATTTGGGATCACCATTACTCATTGGCAAGTCAAAAATTGAGGCTTTTGATAATGTGAAACAGGCTTTCGAAAGAAGACTAGGAAGTTGGCAATCAAAGTCCATGAATCAAGGTGGAAGAACTACCATGATGCGAAATATGTGTTGAACACCACTCCTCAATATCATATTAGCACATTCGAATTTTCAACAACTTTACTGGAAAAACTCACTACAATACAAAGGAAAATTTTCTGGGATATACTTATAATAGAGGGTTCAATCCAGTAGCTTGGGAGGTATTGTGCAAACAAAAAAACAATTTAGCTTTCAGAGATTTAGAGGACTTGAATCATGCTTTGCTCTCTAAGCTTGCTTGGAGAATAGTAACTCAACCAACCAGTCTATGAGTTCAGATACTAGAGGCCAATTACATTAAAGGAAAAAACTTCTTACATGACACAACAAAGAACAAAACAACCTCTTGGGTTTGGCAAGGAATAGAGCTAGAGAGAAGTATAGTTCAAAAGAATTACTTCAAGGTCCTCAACGGTAAGGCCACATTTATCTGGCTAGACAGGTGGATCAGAAACTACCAAGATATCGACGGTCCTACCAATGAGCAAGGTTCACAATACACTTACGTATGTGAGTTATTTCTTCCAAATACTGGTTTATGGAACATTACATTACTAGATCAGTTATTTAGTCCATCCATATCTCAGGCAATTCAAAGTATACCCACTGATCTTAATGAAGAAGATTCACTAATCTGGTAACCAGCAAGAGATGGAAAGTTTAGTATGAAATCATCATATAATATAATCATGGAAGGCAGAGAACAACATCAGCAAGTAGATAATTCAGTACCCAAAGATGTCTGGGAGCAACTGTGGAAAGCTAAAGTTTCACATAGATTTTCTTTTAAATAGAAATTGCTTAAGGAGCTGTAGCTACAAGGGAAAAACTAGCTAGTTTCAGAAGTTCCACGGAATTTCACTGTTGCATATGCGACAATGAGGAGGAAAGCATATAACACTTGATGTTTGAATGCAATCACGCTAAAACGGTTTGGAGCATGTTAGGAGTCAGAACTGATCTGGTCAGAAATACTAGAGTTTCTGTGAAGCAGTGGGTAATATCTTGGTTCACTAATGCATCATCAGTTAATAGTAACGACGAACAACAAATTTGTTTACATACGGCTATGACTGCTTGTTGGGTTATCTAGAAAGAAAGGTGTGAGTAGTGCAACTATGAAGGGAGGAAAGTTAGACCCCTCAACACCTGCAAAAGAATACAAAATCATTTAAACAAATTTTAATCGTGATTTTGTTATGACTAACGCATGTCTAAATAATACTAATAACAGATTAATTGGTGCTCCTACTGGTTGAGTGGCACCATCCGTTGATTACAGTAAATTAAACATCGATGTTTTTTTTTTTATCTTGTCACTAACTGTGCTGGTACCGGTTTGGTACTTCATGATTGTGCAGGATGTTGCAAAGACGTCAAGGGGAGCTACATTGCCAAAGCATTAGACCCAGAAGAAGCGGAATACAGAGCTGCAAAGAAAATTGTTCAATGGGCGTTATATCTCAAGCTAGATAAGGTTATCTTTGAAGCAGATGCTGATGTTACGGTTCAAGCAATCAACATAGGTGAATCCTTAATTAGATGGGAGAATAAATATCTCATTAAAGAGATCAAACGTTTATTATCTTCCTTTACTTCTTGGCAACTTATTTCTGTTAACATATACTTAAACAGAGCAGCTGATAGTGTCTCTAAACATGTTAGGAACAAAAAGCTCCCATTAGAAAGTTATTGTAATTTTAACCATGGTTTACCAATTTGATTGATAGAGATAACAACTCTACAGAATCCAAAAAAAAAAAAAAAAAAAAACGGGATCATCCTCGTACCTCAAGAGGTTTGATGCGCTCCAAAAGTAACACTAATTAATAGATAAAAAGTTATTGTAATTTTAAACGGGCTCGCTGGTAGCACAGTAACATGTTCATTAGGATCCGCAATCTATGTAAATCAAAATCAATAATATGCAACACTAATTAATAAATAATAATAATAATAATAAATTATTAAAAACAAAATTGGATTGAAATGGTGGCCCATCTTTTAAACCTCGGTGCAGCACGTGACCGTTTTGACGGCCATTTTTAGTTCGGATTAAACGAGCAATACGAAGTTGGATCCCACCTCTTCACACAGAGAAGAAGAACATACCGACCTCACTGTTTTTATTTCTAGAAGATTTTTTTGAAGTTTCTTTCTCACCATTAATGGCGTAATTTTGGGCAAGAAAAATACCTTTTCACTCTACAAGTTAACTAATTTACATACCCCACTCGTGGGTTTCATTCAATAACCATGGCAACACTTAAAGTGACTGTGTTATCGTCATCTTCTTCTTCGATTTGCGGAAAATCCTACTTGTTGGCTGATAAATGGGTCCGCAGGATAAAAAACACAAGTTTTAAAAGTATCAGTAGTAGTAGTTCAATATCTAGGAACAAAAGTCTGGTAGTTAGGGTTTTCATGGATACGGAGAGAACAACAAGTAAAGGATCAATGAGTATAATTGGTCAAAAACAAGATGGAATTTCATTTGGATTTACAGATGGAGGTGTAGTTAATAGAGGTTTAGGGAATTATTGGAGATCTTATGGTAAGAAACCTTTGAATTCTGAAACTAATGGGGTTGTATCTGAAATGGTTGCTAAAGAAGATGAGAAAGAGGAAGAAGAGAGAAATCAGATAGTAGAAGAGAAACAAACTGAAAAGTTGCTAACTTTGCCTACTATCTTAACTATTGGCCGTGTTGCTGCAGTGCCACTTCTCATTTCAAGTAGGGTTCTTTGTTCCAAAAATTAGTTAATTTTGATTCCAATTTCATCTAAATTGCATTTTATTGAAGAATTATTTGGTTTACGATTAATTGTATATTACAGTGAAATGTCTTATGTTTTATTGGAATGCTAGAATTTTTGATTAAGTGAGACCATGGAGATAAGTTTTGATTGAATTACTTCTAGGAAGTAGGAACACTCCTATTTCATGGTTGATTGGAGAAAGTAGCTCTATGTTTAGGTGAAAAGATTGAAGTAGCGAACTAACTAAAAGTCAAGATCGTATTGACAATAAAACCTTGTCAAGTTGTTGTTTAACAACTGGTGAAGATTATTTGATTGAAGAACTTATTTGGTTTAGGATGTATTTCTCTCAGCCAAAAAAGTTTTGTTTATAGGAATGGTGAATTAAGTAAGACCATAAAAGTGTTATATTGACTAACTTGTACAAACTTGAATACATCTATCATTTATTTTATAGAAAGTTGAGAAACCTTGCAAAGGGCAGCTAGTTGGGTGTTTTAGGTGGCCTCCTTTTGCCTTTTGTATTTTCTTCTATCGCTGTTGCTTTGGCTGTCTTTTGTGTTCAACTTTAAATTTAACCTATATGACAATTTGGTGAATGCTTAGCTTCCAAAACAACGAAAATATATATGCATCGTATCAATGTAGAATAACTGCATGTTTAACGAGACATGATAGATTCTTCCAGTCTTCGCAGCATTTACATATTGACATCTTCTGTGAGTTGTTATAGTGGTCAGCGTGCAATGTATCTTCACTTTATGAGCTAATACTTGATTTTGCTTACTAGCTTTTTACATGACTAGCTCGTGGGCGACAACAGTTACAACAAGCATATTCATCGTGGCAGCAATTACAGATTGGCTTGATGGCTACCTTGCTCGTAAGGTGATTTGTCTTCTAAAAACACATTCGTATGACTAGAGCTTCTCTAGCTCCTAGATGTCACCTCACTGTGCTTTTAGGGCTAATTTGTCTTTTCATTTGTGGCAGATGCGGCTAGGCACGGCATTTGGTGCTTTTCTGGACCCTGTTGCTGATAAGGTTTGGCTTGCTTTTTTCCACTAAACCTTCACACCATTGTTGAGTTGTTGGATTTTGAATAACATATAGTTTGGTCAAAGGGGAAAGGGAGATATTTTGCTTTGCAGGACGTTTTCTTGGCGCGCCTTGTCTATCACTTAAATTAATGCTTAATGAATTGCAGCTTATGGTTGCTGCCACATTGGTGTTACTGTGTACCAGACCGTTGGAAGTTGCTGCATTTGGACAAGTACCATGGCTACTGCCTGTACCTGCAATAGCTATCATTGGTAGAGAGGTGATTACCATGTCCTTAACCAGTAGAGTTTATAGAGTTCAGCAACTATCGATATGTACTGTTGTCACAAACATTCTGTAAGTTATATTTCATGGTTCCATTTTCTGTTTCCCAGCTATACAGTTCTTAAGTACAGTATGTTCGTTTAGAAGAATATTGTCCACCTCGTAAGTCTTTCAACCATGGTAATGAAAATCCTCGCTCCAAGCGTCCAGTGAACCAAACATTTTGTATACGATAGCCAGGACTCAGTAGTCTTATGACCAACAGTAGTGTCTACATTATGGGAAACCAGGTAATGTTGTTAACTATACAATTATTTATAGCTATCACAATCAGGAACAAGTATATCAGGGTATGAGTTCTTTGGCTGATGAGTAAGGAATTATAACAAGAGAAATTCAGGACAATCTCGTGCAGGGGGAACTTAGGGGTACTCCTAGTGGGTAAAATGGGAACTTGTTTGGGATGCGTTCGGTCGCATTTGCTATCTTGCTCCTCCTTATTTCGTTCTGCAGCTATGTTTCAGTTGTTCTTCAAGTTACATTAGGAATTCATGTTATCTTTTTTATCCAAAACAACAGATCACAATGTCTGCAGTTAGGGAATGGGCTGCTTCTCAGAATGCTAAAGTTCTCGAGGTCAGTCATGTTTTTTTTTTTTTTTAAATTATCTCTCGCAGCCTTTCGGGTAGTTTCATAACCATCCAAATATTGTCTGGCTAACCTCTATGATGTTCTAAATTTCAGGCTGTTGCTGTAAACAACTTGGGGAAATGGAAAACAGCTACCCAAATGACGGCACTAACTATTCTCCTAGCTTCCCGTGATAGCAGGTGTGTGTCCTCTGCCTTATCGACATATATAGTTGAGATTAGATATGATTCTCCTTTGAGAAATAATAAACTCATATCCGCTTGTGTAACTTGTGCAGCCTATCAGGTTCAGGGGCGTTAGTTGGTTCAGGTGTTGCTTTACTCTATATCTCAGCAGGTCTCGCAGTTTGGTCATTGGCAGTGTACATGAAGAACATTTGGAGAATAATGGTCAAGTTATAGGGTCTCTTGTAGGCTTGTAGCTTAGTTTACCCAAAAAAGAATTACTTATTCAAGAGCTTATGTTCTGAACACCCAATTTTCTTTTAGACATAATGAGTAATGACCACCACAGGAGATTTGGTTCGCGGAGATCAACCTCAACAAAAGATAAAGAAGAATACAACGACGAGGAGCTCTCTGGTGAAGCTGGAGGTACAAGGAAATCACAGGTGAAGCTGGAGGTACAAGGAAATCACAATGTATAGATGATTTATAAAATGCTTAACAAGATTTATAGCTCTTTCTCAGAGAACCAAGTAATAAATAAATTGACAATTTCTGATATCAATTTCTCACAAATTTCTGATGTTGGTTACCGTCTGCCATTGACAATCTCAGAATACAATAATCTACAACAATGTAGTAGGTATTCCCGTTGAACTAGAACAACAACATTAAGTACATCCCAAAGAAAAAAACTTGATGTAAATTACATGACTGACAAATCTTCAAACTTCAAGTTTCCTCTTTTTCTTCTTCTTCATTGTTTGTTTCTCCTCTGAAGTCTGCAACTTTTCATCTTCCACTTCTTCTTTTTTCCTCTTCTTTTTCTCTTTACGCTTCTCCCCCACTTGATCACCAACATTTCCTCCCTCCACAACTCCAACAGTCTCATTAACATCATTTTCTTTCTCCACAACTTCCACACTCTCTTTCTCAATCGCATCTACATTCTTTTTCTTCCTTTTCTTCTTTTCCCCAATTTCACTCTCTACTTGATCACCAGTACTTCTTCTCTCTACATCTTCAGCAAGATCAATCTCATTCCCATTCACATCACTTCTCTTTTTCGTCTCCGTCTTCTTTTCCCCAATTTCACTTTCTAGGTTTCCATCTCCTTCTACAGCTTGATTTTTTGTGTGATCTTTTTTATGTTTGCGATCAGACTTTCCAGCTTTGGCATCTTTGTGAAGGCGAACAAGCTCGTTAAACGCAGATGTAGTTCGTTGAACATAAGCTGAAAGTGCTGGAGGAACACCCATATCTGCAGCTAAAAACCCTTTCATATGTGAAGCAGCTGTTGATAAAGAGACTGGTTTCGAAGAAACTACTGCACCAGAAATTGTCTTCATTCTAACAAAACAACAATAACAGATATAACAGAAATTAATTAATTTGTTCTATCTAGGGTTTTTATGGTTTATCTAATTCTCTCAATGACCAGAATTTCTGCTAAGTTGGACTTCGCTTCACTACTGGATGAGAAGATTTCTAGGGTTTCTTAAGAAACAATGGTTATTTCTGTTTTTCTCCTATTTGAGTTCTGCAACTTCTGGTTCCAAGAAGTCAGAATTTTGAGACCAAATGCTAGGGTTCTGGAGTATAACTATTGAACTTCAAGCGGTTCTAGGTTCTAGCTATTTCACTTTGTGGTTTGTGCGGAAGTACAAGCAATAACAGGCCCATGTTCTGGGGTATACGAGCCCAGTTACTAAGATAACCTAAAAAAAGGAAACGTGCTTTGACCCCTCTATAAATTCTGCCTCCCCTCCTTTAGTACCTCCAACTAGTAACGTTGGTGCTCCACTTAGTTTTTCAACTTTTTTAAATTATAAAATATCCTTATTTCATTAGTCCTAATTATTAGATTAGAGTTAATAATAATGATTAGAGATAAGTATATGATT
>JAJJMA010272147.1:35522-46523 GCA_023529015.1 Papaver nudicaule | reverse complement strand
CAGCGATGTGAGGACATAGCGACTGCATAGTCTCATGTCTCCAAAATTTTGTAGAAGCTTTTACGTTTGTCTCCTGACTGAGTACGGTGAAGTCATTTTCATCTGTTGTTGAAGCTTCTAGGAATTGAGAATTAAGAAGCTCCATTGAATCCACCTCTTCTTCGTCATCGTTATATCCAACTAATTTTGTACAAACTACCTCAGATGTATCCAGATGTAAGTCAGTGAATAGAATTTTATTTGTTGAAGAAACTTCCGGAATTTGAGAATGAAGAAGCTCAATAGAAATAACCTCGTCGTCGTCGATGTTTTCGGTAAAATCATTCTGAATTTGGTCTGCCGGTAGACCTAATTTCTGAAGCTCATCAAGCAAAACCGTAGAAGAAAATTTTTCTTCAAAGAAAAATGTAGGAATCGATTCATATACTGGATTTATTTCCTTGATAATCCGTTCTTGAGCTTTACCATAATACCTCAGGTCATACATCTCCCTAAATCTCTTCTTCGCCTTCTGTAATAATTTTGACCACTTCCGGAAACGAAAATTGCGAACTGGAGAAGAAGAAACTCGCCAAATCTCATACCATTTTCTGCATACCTTTCAATCTTCAACTGCTAATCTTAACAATTTCTTTGTTGGTACTAATTTACCTCTTAATGGTACCCATTTTTCATCCTCTTCCAAAAAAAAATCTGTGAATTCTCCCATGGATGTAAGTAGCTCTTGATACCAATTGTACTGTCAGTACAAATCAGAATATCAATTCATAAGAATAACGTCGTAAATCGTCACAATCGTCGTTGTTTTTACCTGGAAAAACAAGTGTACCGTCTCTGGGTACTTTCGTAGTGCTCGGAGATCAAAGTCGAACAAGGCAAGCCTAAACCAAGGATGGCCGTTCCCACCTTGCTTCGGTCACAGAGAGGATAGAGGTTGGTCTAGGGAGGGAAACAGCGAAGAAACTTGAGATCAGGTTGAGGATGTGTTTTTGGGTGTAAGGGTTCAAGATTTCTGTCGTGAAGTCGACTGGAAATCTCCAAGGCTAGAACGTATTTTGATTCTCAGGTGTTTTCTCTGAGGCTCTTGGTTGTTTCTGTGTGTTTTGAACGTTTTTTGATGTTCTTAATGTTCTGCTTTGGAAAATAGAGGAAGCCTCTATTTATAGTTTGAACTCACCCTGATCTCTCGACAGAGAAGGTGGACGTCGTGGAAGAGTGGAGGAGTGGAGGACATGCGTTGGTTTCCGTAACTGCCTGAGTTGTGTGGAACATGCCCACTCGTACCATCTTCTCGTAACTGCCCACTATCTCTATCAGTTTCTTTCAACTGCCGTAGACCGCCAGACCAATACCCCTAAAGTTATCCCCCTGTGTGACGTTTTGATATCTCGAGTGAGTGATACGCGGATATTGCGTAGTTGAGTTGAGTAGAGTAGGGTTGTACGACTGATTGTCGTGACCAACATGATGTAGTGTCTCCTGGACACAAGTATAGGAGTGGCCTTGGTCAAAGACCAAGGCCATAAGTGCTTGATGGCGCTAGTTAAGGTGGCGCCATGGCTCATGGCGCCACGACCTTGGTCTTTGGCCAAGGCCAAATTGAAAATGCGCTTTTGGCGCTAGTGATGGTGGCGCCATGGTTCATGGCGCCACGGCCTTGGCCTTTGGCCAAGGCCAAATTAAGAATGCGCCTTTGGCGCTGATGATGGTGGCGCCATGATTCATGGCGCCACGGCCTTGGCCTTTGGCCAAGGCCAAATTAAAATGCGCCTTTGGCGCTGGTGATGGTGGTGCCATGATTCATGGCGCCACGGCCTTGGCCTTTGGCCAAGGCCAGTTTATGACGTGTCTCTGGCGCGAGTTATGGTGGCGCCATGACTCATGGCGCCACGGCCTTGGCCTTGTTTTGGATAGGCCAAACACTTGGCGCCATGCTATGTGGCGCCATGACTCATGGCGCCACGACCTTGGCCTTGTTTTGGATAGGCCAAACACTTGGCGCCATGCTATGTGGCGCCATGGCCTTTTGGCCTGGGACAAATCTCTGCGGCGCCATGGTTCATGGCGCCATGACCTTTTGGCTAGGCCAATTCTTGTGGCGCCATGACTCATGGCGCCACGGCCTTGGCCGTGTTTTGGACAGGCCAAACACTTGGCGCCATGCTATGTGGCGTTATGGCCTTTTGGCCTGGGACAAATCTCTGTGGCGCCATGGTTCATGGTGCCATGACCTTTTGGCTAGGCCAATTCTTGTGGCGCTAGGCCAATGGTGCTATGGCCGTGTCATGGCCGTGTTTTGGACATGCCAAACACTTGGCGCCATGCTATGTGGCGTTTATGGCTGGCCAAGGTCGACTTTGGGGCAGCCTGTGCCTTAGTCGCGGTGTGAGTGCTTATGCTACAACACACCTGAGGTCATGGCGTGTTTATCCATGGTATGCTAGACCATCCTGAACTTGGGATTAGGTCCGCTTAGGCCTGTTTAGGCTGGTGTATGCTTCTCAGAGAGCTCCAGACCGGCCTGGAGCTTCAATATTCCGAGGTTTGCACCAAGACTCGTGTGTTGAGTCGTATTTAAGAGGAAATCCACGAGGATGCGTCTCTGTTTAAGAGGAAATCCACGAGGATGCGTCTCTGTTGATTCTTCACCGTGTACCATTAAGTGGCCTGACTCTGGGCAGATCAATGGGTTTAATATGTTGGTGAGATCATTAGTACTGCTCTATGATATTACCCTCCCCACCGGAGTTATAAGAGAGAGCTCATAGAGAGTTTATTTGGCTCATGGAATGGGTTGCACTCTGAGCTATAGAGATGAGCCTGAATAGGCGGTTGCCTTGAATAAGACATGGTTTCGAGAGTGTTTTGACAATCTTGTCCCTCTCTCATTTTTCACCATCTACAGTCGTATATCGTCGTATATCTGCTCTAATGGCAGTGAAGAACGTAAGGAAAATCATACAAATCACATAATCTCAAATGGGAAAGAGACTACGGCTAAATATCTATCTTTTCTAACAGATAGAAGCATCAGGATGGTGACACGCGTCCGAGCTATCCAACGGTAATAATCAGCCAGAGATACTGAACCACTAAAGCTAACCCGCCAAGGAGGATAAGGGCTACCCACCACCTCTCTACTCACCCCACAGGTACATGACACATTATTTGTGCACAAGGTTGGTGATCAGATAACTATTGCTCTTATCTATGTGGATGATATTCTTCTAACTGGGTCATGTGCTGCTTTTGTTCACTATACTATTTCAAGCCTGAAAACTTTCTTTCCTATAAAAGATTTGGGAGATTTACATTATTTTTTAGGCCTTGAAGTAAAGAGAGATACATACACTTTGTTTCTCTATTAGATAAAGAATGATGTTGATCTATTAAAGAAATGTAACATGGAAGGAGCTAAACCTTGTCAGACTCCACTTGCACCATCCACAAAACTGAGCAAAACTGATGGTGATTTAGTTGAAAATCCAACAGAATACAGGAGCATTGTAGGAGCTTTACATTATCTGACTTGGACAAGGCCAAAAATCTCATTTGCTGTAAATCTGGTCTGTCAGCATATGCAGCATCCTAGAACTTCTCATTTGGCAGCAGTGAAGCGCATTTTTAGATATATCAAAAGTACGCTGACACATGGTATTCTTATCACTAAAGGAGATTCTTTTCTCTTAGGATTCTCTGATGTTGATTGGGCTGGTGATGTAGATGATAGAATATCAACAGGAGGCTACTGTGTTTTTCAGGGCTCAAATCTTATCTCTTGGTCATCTAAGAAGCAGACTACAGTGGCTCGTTCTTCTACTGAGGTAGAATACAGAACCTTAGCTTACAGTGCAGCTGAGATTGTTTGGATATGTATGGTGCTTAAGGATCTGCATTTTTCACTGCCAGGATTACCAAGGTTAGGCTGTGACAATATACGTTCTATTTCTTTGGCCTCTAATCATGTTCTTCACTCTAAGATGAAGCATGTGCATTTGGATTATCATTTTGTCAGAGAACTAGTAAAATCCAAGGCATTAGATGTTTTCTATGTTAACACATTGGAACAAATTGCTGACATATTCACCAAGGGATTGCATGGTCCAAGGTTTATAATGTTGCGTGACAAGCTCAAGGTTGTGCAAGCATCACACTTGTTCTTGAGGGGAGGTATTGATAGACACAGCTAAGGTGTCTGAAACAACATCAACAACACAAACTTATTTCCTTACAGCTCACGTGTATTTCACATGTTTCTTTTGTTTCCCACTCACGTGTATCTCACACGTTTCTTGTGTGATCTTTCTCATGTGTTTCTCACAGTACACCTGTGTACAGGCTATCTTTATTTTCTGTTATCTTTCACACTATAAGTAGCTAGTGTTACTGTTATGTTAGTTAACGAGAGTTTGTCTCTCTTATCTTTCTGTAATTGTTTCTGCTGTAATAGAAGAAGTTCATCATGTCATCATCTTAATCTCTCCAGGAACATGATACAAAAATAAACAACTACGATCAAAATGATCATCCAAAATGATTGGAATGGCCTCTGGTATGGAATGATCACCAGAAATGGAAGAAAAAAAATGCAACATGGAATATAGGAGTTTCAGCCTACAACAGGGACAGACTTGTTAAGGGTCTATTGGGGACAACAATCCCCACTAAATTTAGTGAAATTACATATATATGTTTGGTAATTGGGTATTCTAGAAAAAAGGGGGTGGGGGGCGAGGGGGATTTAGAAAATATTGAAAAAATTGGCGGTAAAAGATCTTTTGTTGATTAAATGGTAAATGATAGCCTCCTCAACAGTCAAACTCTTCGATAACGTATCTAATGTATTTTCTAGTCCAGGCGTTTCTGCAAATTTATATATTTTTGTTCTAAATTCGTTTTTTAATGTGTCTAAAACTCAAAGTATACATTTTACGAGTGGTAAAAAAAAATAAATTGTAGCCTTCGACCGCCTATCTGGATTAGAATCATTCTTTCAATGTAAAAATGTCCCCCATGAACAAAAGTTCTGCCTCCACGCCTGGCCTACAACCTCTAATAACAAAGTGCCAAACAATTGATTAAACCCACTATCGGGAGCCATTCATTCTGATGAAGGGTGAACTTTAAGCTTCTCCAAGCTCTCCCAGCCTCCCTGGTATATGTGTCAAACAAGGACGAAACCGTACCTAACCGCCTACACTTATGACAGCACCAAACCCCACCCATTCATCAAACAGTAACACCATCCGTATTTATTCAAAAAAAAAATCAACTTAAATCAAATTAACACTAAGCTAAAAATAGGCTTAATTTATTATTTTTTAGTCGCTTAGAAAACTTTTATTTTTAATCTTAGTTTGTATATACTGTATTACTTTAATCACTGATACTGAAACTTTCACCTGTATTTCCTACCCAGAATCTAGATTTCTTAGCTGGTGACCCTCTTTTGGGAGCCTCAACTGCATGAGAAAAACAAACGAAATGTGAGTATCAAAATATTTATAGGTTGTCACTCTTTTTCGGTATTTTACTTTTACGGTATGTTCTATTGTATTCTCTTATTTTTGAAAAAAAATAAAATAAATTATAGGTCGTGTGTAGATGAGCCAAAATTATTTTGAATAAGTACCGACAAAGTATACAAAGGAAACAAAAAAGACCACGTGAGAAGTTGATTAATAATTCAATCTCAGTACTTTTGTTTGTCCATCATCTGCTGGTGTTCTTTCAAAATTCCCGGGCATTCAAAAGGCAGTCACTTTGTTAGTACGATGACTGTTGATAAAATTTACCTCTTCATCACTATTTTACCACACAGTTAAAAGTTTCCAATTATTCAAGTCCGTTGATCACTCCAAGCACTAAAAACTGACCATGATGTTCACAGATAGGACCAATGACCAAGGACTAACTAATGAATGGTATGGATTTGCACAATTTTCACAAAGAAAGAATGATATGCAGTTCAAGAAAATAACAGTTACAGTTACAGGACCTCTCTCTATCTCTACATAAAAGAGGTCCATCACCTGACCATCTTAAAGGAAGGGGTCCAATTTAAGCCTATACTGTAGTGATATAAGGTAATCCATCTACCAGCTTCTGTTCATTAAAAAAAAGAAAAAGAAAAAAAAAAGCATTTTCATTCTCTACAAAGCCTACAAGCATTCTTCTCCTCCTACAAAAAGAATTTCAATTTTCTAATTCACTTAATTCTTCACACCATTTCTGTGTATCTGACTCCCCTGATCTCTCTTAAAAAAAGGCAAAAAGATAAAAACGTTAGTTGGGTTGATATTTTGTTTTGAGTACCCAAGTATAGAAAAACTTCAGTCACTTTTGATGAAGCAATATCAAGAAGTAAAGGAGAAAATGGTGGTTGATGGTAATGGAAGTAATAAATGGAGGTGTGGGTTCTTGTACATTTCTTGGTCTCTTTTTGCTTTTCTAGATAATGAGTTGAATTTTGATGTTTTTGTATTCTGTGTTTTGTTTCAGAGAGAAAGAGATGGAAGGAGAGAATAATTTAAGAACTTTAGAATGTTTAAGAGGAAGATTACTAGCAGAAAGAGTAGCTTCAAAATCAGCTAAAGATGATGCAGACTTCATGGAAAACAAGGTTAATTTTTTTATAATGCAACATTGTTTTTTCACTTTTTGCATTTTGTTTTCTTTCTGATGTGATAATCCCTGTTCATATTCTGAGTCTGACTGATTTTGAATTTTGAAATTTGAATATGTTTGGTGGGCACAGTTAATGGAGCTAGAAAAACAACTAAGTATAGAGACTGAATTGAGAAACAGAGCACAGAAGAAACTAAAGTTACTATTGAAAAAGATGAAATCAATGAATTCTGTAAAGAGTTCATCTACTACTTTTTCAGATCATAGAGAACCAGAAAAGCAGAATTCTGATTCTCAAATTTCTAAACCAGTAAAATTTAGTACTCCTTCACAGGAAGGAATTTCCGATGGTTCAATTACAAGAGTAAGCAAGGAAAATTCAGTATGCAGTTTATCAGACCATGATCATCAAATGACAACAACTGTGAGTAGTTCGGGTTCTGCAGGTACAGCTCATTCTCGTAAGAATAGCGAAGATCGTTCTATCAAGGAAGAACCTAGAAAAATCAAAGACAATGAACCAAGAGAAATTCAAGAGGAAAAACAAAGTGAGACTCAAGAGGAAGAACCAAGCAAAAATCAAGACAAAAAACCCAGAGAATCGATGGCAGAACATATGAGGTATTGAGTTCTTGATCAGTCAATTGTCTTTTCCTTGTTTCGCAATGGCGCACATGGAAATTCACATCTGAATTAATTAGTCTGTCCTCGTTTTCTTTCAGACAAACTTCGACAGATGGCAAAGAAGTTACGAGTGAAAACAACCCAGACGAGTTAATCGAAAACTCGTTGGCTTTAGTTCCGACCACTATTTGGCCAACATCAACAACTAATGAACCAAAGATTAACAGTGGAAAAGTTCTTGATGTTCTTACTGCTCTAAGACATGCAAAGAAACAACTTCAGAACTCAATGGGGAGAAAAGATGTTAGTATTTGTTCCAGATAAGTGACTTTTGTTTCTCCACAGTTGGAGTTATTAATAACATTAGTCTTAATCAAGATCCAAAGAGTCCTTTTCACTGTAAGGTTTTGTTTCCAACTAGTGCCCTACCTGGTCTGTTAGTTATATTCAGAATTTCATTACATCTTTCTAAGAAACCCACATTGGGTCATCAGTATAGCATGTACTGCCAATCAACAAAGATCGGTACTTCATTCAAATTTCAAAACCAACCAAAAGCATCACAAGATTCACAACTATCAGCTGGTATATGCATATATTTTAGGTTATTGACAATAAAATGTTGGTTCTATTACTGAAAATGAATTATCGGTTCTGAACCAAGTTTGTTTAAATGTGTTGGTTTTACAATTTGAGCAGATTCGACTCTGACTGCCGATTAAAAAATATAAAACCTTAAAAAGACAACTGCAAGAAGCTTGTTCATATTCACCTGTTCAATCACTTTCTTGTCCCAACTGATAACCTGAACATGACGAGGGCCATATAAGCAATGCAATATATGGATTATAGCATTTAAAAAATTTGTTTCTCTGAATCAAAGTAACAATGTTTAAAAACATACTTTCGCAGCGAAGCACACCTTCTCGAAAAGTCAGGAAGAAGCAGAATTCCAGAATTCAAGTGGCTTCATATGCTGAAAACAAGATTAAAACATTAGGGAGACTGAAAAGAAAATTTGATCGACGTTTCCATTTTCTGATTAGCTTTCAAAAATATGACAACCGACCAGAAGGGGTACTATATTTCAGGGCAGCACCAGCTGACATGAAACATAAGGATGCCGTCACATCCTTCGATTGGATCGGTTATATTGTAAGTTGCTATAGAGTCTTACCTCTGAAATAGGCATTTTAGTTCTCACAGAATCAATTAACGAGAAGTCAATATCTGCTACAACAATACCAGTTGAAACTCGATCTGCAGCAAAACACCAAAAAAAAAAAAAAAAGTGTTGGTAACCACCATTAAATTTAAGTACTCAGGCAACCTTATAAAACAACTATATTTGACCATATTGAATATCCCACAAGCAATTTCCACCTGGTAATCGACCAACAACCTTTCCCCATGGGTCGATAATTAAGGTGTCCCCGTAGCTTTCTCTTTTATCATTGTGTTTTCCAGCTTGTGCAGCAGCAATTACCTAATGGTATGAACATAAGTACCAGAACAAATATTAGCAGCAAGATATCACATAAGATTAAATAACCTAGTCAAGAAAGTTAGAACCAAAAAAGTTAAGATATAGTACATAGCATTGGGTTTCAATTGCACGAGCACGAAGAAGAATCTCCCAATGAGCCTCCCCAGTTATCTTAGTAAAAGCTGCAGGTACCAAGAGAACCTGCAGGGAGATCTCACAGAAATAAACATGAGGTTCTGAAGAGACAATGTAGAAACTATTCTGTTCTTCTTTTGGTGAAGAAAAAGAAGAACAGAAAAACAGAATATGTTCAGTTAACGAAATTCACGTTCTACCTGAGCTTGATGCTGAAAACGTAACCGCTGGTAAAGCTCGGGGAACCTCAAATCATAGCAGACAGTTAGACCCAAACGCCCAACAGGACTATCTACTACGACAATATTCTTCCCTGAAAACTGCAGCAGTTTAATAATCTAGTATCCCAAAGGTCACAATTCGCCTCCTAGTGGTATTGAAACAAACTTATATGGCTAGCTATTAACGCATAGTATAGTTTGGAATGGAGGCGATGGCTGTCTCGTGCCTATTGTTAAACGGTTAATAGCCAATAATTTAGGTTCAAAAGGTTAGTGAAACTATGAGCATAACCATTTAATCCACAGTACCTTTGGTTGGACAGTTACCACCATATTTCTTCTTGTAATATACAACAAACTAGTAGAATACAGATAACATGGTCAGGATCAAATGAATTGAGCTCATTTTTTCAGTCCAGGGAATTTGTGTGGGGTTCTAATGACCCATAGATCCTTGTGTTGTTGTTCATACCTGCTTCTGTAAAACTACTCTCCTTGAAGACAGCTCCACCAGGAATATCCACATCAAACCTTCCAATAGGAAAGATAAGAGCAATACATTGTAAGCAAGTATAAACATTTACATGTAATCCTTACCATCAAATTAACATAAGACATAGCTTACAAGTGTATTTTCCGGTATGTGCTCCTAACATTCCCAGTATCATCAATTAAAACATGCGCATTACACAAGTGTGTATCATCAGGTCCTTTCTCTTGAAATCCTCCCAATGACAACCATATATTGGATTCTCTGTCATTAACAAATCTATACTCAAAGAGATCATATTCATAATTATCAGTTATCATAATATACTAACAATGGTACTCGGCTCTTTACCTAGCGAGGGAACAATATCTTTGCATGATTGGGCCATCTAGAGGTTCCGCAATTTTCATACTTTCTCCGTCTTTGGCACCAACAAAAGAAAAGTTTTCTGGAAAACAAAGCATTTTTGCTCCGGCAGCAACAGCCTCCTTCAAAACATAAATATAGATATACAAATTTTAATTAACGTCCATCAATTTTCATGAAGATTTGATCCAGTCTAATCCCAACACGAAATGAAACTCAATCTATAATTTATCAGAAAATAAGATGTTTACCTTTACGAGATGAGAACATGTATTGAAATTGGAAGTTAGGTCATTGATTGATGTCATCTGTGCAGCAGCGATTCTAACTGTGTTGTCTGCCATCGATGAAGAAACGGAACGGATGACCGGAAGGCGAGTGATGAAGTTTGGAGTTCGAGTCAAACCAACTGCCATCTTAATTTTGACTTCTGACTTGAGTCCCTCACCTTTTATTTGGTAGAACTTGACACGTTTATATTTAGAAATCAATTTGTACATTTTACTGTTAATAATTACATCGTCTTAGGAGGCAAGCGCCGCAAGTCCTTTTTGAATAGCAAATCCTATTCTTTGGAATACAAAATCTCTCGAAGCTGGAGTTATGACATTGATGTGCATGACTTTTTGTACTCTTTTGAGGAGCCCAACCGCCTCGGGGGCTAAGAATCCAAAAGTATCGAAGGCAAAGGGAATAAAAGCATGTCCGTTATCCTGGCAAGCTTTCTCATGTTTCGAAATCTTACCTGAGGCAGCCCTCAGTGCTGCTTGTCCAACTGTAAACGAACCATATGATGCACCCGCTAGCGGGGATACCCCAGTGAGATCTACACATGCGTGTTTCTCAGTAACCCACCCAAAAATGAGAACATCTGCTGGTCTCAGTGTTGATCTTCCTTCAAGTGGATCCGTCAAAAAATTAACGGCCGCTTCTTTCTTCGCCGAAATACCTGCTCTCCACAACACATCATACAAAGTATCCCTCACATGGTCATGTCTATATTTAAACCCTGGGTCTACCTTGCAATGAACATCATGCTCTCCAAAGGCGTC